>JAMKQA010021252.1:0-27568 GCA_024699735.1 Posidonia australis | reverse complement strand
ATAACACTTAGTTTGATTTATAAGGTCTAATGTAACATGCTCTCAAATCTAAGAAGTTTGTTTCCTAGGTTTTTTTGCTGTGGATTGTGAAGTATTTGAGGTATTATTAGGATTATCTGACTCCATACTAGGGATATAATCTTGTGTAGTAATATTATCAATATTATCAAAATTTGTCATTTAAATAACCCTTAACCCAAAATAACCAAAACCCAAAAATAGAGGGATTAGAAGTAAAGAAATTTTGATTTTCTGACACAGCTGTTGCGTGGAGACCGGGGCACTAGGCAGAAGACCGGAGTCTGGAGAGCAGAATACCGGAGTCTGGAGAGCAGAAGACCGGGCAGAATCCACAGCCAGCGCAAGCACTTGAGAGAGTTGTAGAGAAAACTTGAGAATTTCGTAAAGGAGAGTTGAGAGAGTTGGGGAAAAAAAATAAAAAGTATAGGAAGATATATATAGGTAAAAATTAGGGATAAAAAAATAAATAAATAAAAAATAAAATATGACCGTTGCTACAGTAGCAACGGCTAGTAGCCGTTGCTAGCGGGCCGGCCGGTCTGGCCCAGCACGACCCGCGGCGGGTCGGGCCCGGCCGGCCCGACCCGTTTTCCATGTCTAGCTTTAAGTTAGATAAATTAAACGTGGAGTGGCAATACCGGAATACTTGATAACTTAATTCTTCTTGAGGTATAGACGTTTCCATAGTTCATCGTTCCTTGAAAGT
This sequence comes from Posidonia australis, assembly GCA_024699735.1. Classification (NCBI taxonomy): domain Eukaryota; kingdom Viridiplantae; phylum Streptophyta; class Magnoliopsida; order Alismatales; family Posidoniaceae; genus Posidonia; species Posidonia australis. The sequence continues at coordinate 26,841 of JAMKQA010021252.1, read as the reverse complement.
AGATGGTAGTTTTAATAGAATTGTCTACCAAGTTCTTTCTGCTCACTATAAGTATTTCAACAAGATAGTCTTTAAGCTTTTCTTTAATCTCAAAATCTTCCACTAAGACTGTCTTTCATCTTTCATGCATTTAGGAATATCAATTATCTACTCTTCCTCAGTTTTTTGCAAATATATGCATCAAATTATGCCTCTAGTATAAAATCCTCGTAAGCTTTCATCCAAGTTTATCACAATTTCCATAAACAACATGGTAGATGTTTGAGTTTACGTTATTATAATAAAAAATATTCAAAAATATCATGAAAACTACAAGCAATTTCACTGTTTCAGATATGTACAGTAGCACAACCTTATAAAAGATTTGCATACAAATAGATAGCAAGTTATACTAACCCTTTGATCAATTAAGAAAGTCCTACAGAACAAGGCATTGTCAATATGTAATCCTCCCTCCAAATTTCATCAACCCCTACTCTTTGACTAATCTCCATCTTCATACAAAAACATGAGAACTTTAGTTTTGTGCAATAAGATTCAAGCTGATTTCAGAAGTCAATATACAACAACCGCTCACTTTGGTCTTTTTCTCATGCATCCTGTTTTGAGCTGAACTAGGATGCCTGATTGTTTTATATTCCCTGAGAAACTTCAAGTCCTGCAAACAAAGAAGAACCATACAGAAGGCTTAATTCAGAATTCAGATTTACTTCAGAATAAATTTACAGAATATGGGATCCAACCAGAACGGCAGGTTCATTTTGGGACCTTTGGAGTCGATCTTTGCTTCACATTATCTTCCACATCAGGAACATTACTTCTCACTTGTGTGGAACTGAACTGTTTAGTGCCAAAATATTTCTGTTTTTGACTTATCTGTCCTCTGTAATCATTATCAAGAGGCAAGTAAGGAGATGATTTGTTCTGTTTCTCTTCAAAATTGTACTTGCAATGTGATTCATGGTTTTTGCTGTCAAAATCACAACCTGCCATGATAAATTCTTCATCCATCCCCAGGACAGAGGTTTGTCTTTGATTATGATTACTTAGATTAGTCAATAACAATTTAGATTTCCATGGATAGTTAGTTGTTTCTTGTTTGAATTGTGAACCTTGCATGGCCCTTCTGAACCCTTTCCCCTCAGGATATGATTTCTGGGGATGCAGCTCATATCTGTCTCTGTCAGAATAGGCCTAAAGTAGGGATAGAAAATGAAAGAATTAGCATCTCAAGAAGCATTCAAATCAAATATTCAATCAATCAATTAGAAGACATTCACATATAAATGGGAAATGAATGATTGTTGCAACTGAGTTTGGTTGAAGAGATGCTAAGCATAAGAAGAGACGAGCAGATGGTGATAAAAGTAGGTTTCGAAAGTTACTTGCCTACTTTCAATGGTGAACAACTATGTGCTGCAACAGGGACATATGGTGAAGCATTAGCATGGTCAATGAACTTTTAACTTTTCTCTTAACCAATCAGGGGAAGGAAATATCAACGAAAAGCTCAAGACAACAGGAGAAACAATAAAACAGAAGTCTTATCAAGCAGTGAGAAACAAAACGTCTAAAAACAGTGGATCATAAGAAAAGATCCAACATCAAAACAAGGAGCAAAAAGGAAAACAAGAGCACAAAGAGCCAAACGTGACTCCAATCAAGCAATGATGCTCTCCTCGAACTCCCCATGATCTATCTGGGATGAAGTCCTTCTCAAGGACAACACTCATGATGCATCTCCTATGCAGCATGGAGTCCAGATATTCATATGAAAATACTAATTTGTTTGTTTCAAGCCACCTTTCTCGTCCTACTGCAAGAGATAGTACTTGCCATGTTTGCATTTTTCTTACCCTGCATCCTAGATCTCATCTATCAGACACCCCAGAAGCTCTCCAAGTTCATTTCATTCAACACAATCATGCAGGCTTTCACCCACTAGTCTCTTCCATCAATGTTGATGATATTAGGAGATAGCAAAGATTAATAAATAAGAACAGCATCTACTTGCCAAAGGAAACCTTTTACTCTTCAATACCGAGTTTGTTAGGACAAACCCCCATGCATAACCAGATAATAAATAAAAACTGGATTTTCAAAGGAACCAATCCAAGAGTGACAAAAGAGAACATAGATAAGACACCACTTGAAAACCCTACCTGAATCGCACATCCCACACAATCCAAGAATCTAAGCACACACAATGTTCACTCATCTTCAAGTAAGGCAACACAAAAATTCAAAATAATGCAGGGACAGACATAGACCATATGAGCCAATCTCCATAGTCGTCCAGAACCTAAACGAATCACCCTTTCCAACCTTCAACAAAACTGATGACCTACCCCACCTCCAACCAAAACTGATGACCTACCCCACCTCCAACTCTTCTTCTTTCCCAGGCCCCAGTCACCGTCCCCACATGATCTTCAACCCTACTCTGCAACAGGCCTTCATGCCACAGCACTGACTCAATCTCCACACACACACACACCAAAGTTCCAAACCTATGCATGTGGTTTGCCTCATTGAAAGCCAAAGTGTCATCAACTTATTGAAGATGACAGACCCTCCACACGCCCAACGAGTGACAAAACAACCCCACCCCCTCCAAGCCTTGAGACATAATCTACCTCTGCCACCAAAGCAAAGAGGAATGGTGAAAAAGGATCCATTTGCCTTAGACCCTCCCACACTTGAAGTAACCTTTGGAACATTCATCGTTCAAGTCTAAAAACCAAGCAGAATTGACATGGGATCCAACCCTATCTCTCCAGTTGGAGCCAAAGCTGATACATTTCATTACCTCCTCAAGGTAACTTGCTGAACATCATCATTTGCTTTCTCCATATCAATCGAGGCACCTTCAATCTAATTATGGACTAAATGCATTCGGGTGCAAAAGACCCATAAAAAAAATGTCTACTATGATCAAAGGTGGACTAGAAATTCTCAATTAACTTGCCCACCAATGGTTTAAACTTTCCACCAAACATTTTTTTCAAAATATCATAAATTCAATTATGTGTGAAATCACCTTAAAGTTTAACTAAATGGACATTAAAAGGGTAAAGGTCAAAGTGTTAGACACCATCCACATATTTGCAAAGCAACCGGATGTCCATTTAAACTTTAAATATATGCCAATATAAAATCATGCAAGTTTTAATAAATTTCATGTCATTGGGTTTTTTACATCTATACCCTTGTGACATTTATATTTACAAAAATACCCTTATAAGCATCATAGTTACCAATACACCATGAACCTACATCCTACGAAACTTAAGTTGTTTACACACACACCTTTTTTGCTAACAAAATATCATAAACACCTGATCTTTTACATATATAACCTTGATATTTACATATATATCATGGTAAGTTATAACATCTACAAATATAGCCCCTAAAGCTTACAATTTTCATATATAGAATACTATCTCTACAATAAATATTATAATTTCGCATTACTTTGCAGGTATGTTCAAACCATCAAGGTATTAACTTCTAAAACAGTAGTTAACTCAAGCATTTACATGTAATTGGTGACAAATTTAGGTGCATATGAGAGTATATATGTATACACATGTTAACAAGAATACATGTATGAAAATTCCATTTCTTTTTTGCTTGATCAAGTCAAAGGTGTTTCCTTAACTTTTAATATTGAATGAGATTTGTGCACAATATTAAAGCTAATAGATTACTGATGTTAATTTGTGCATGTTATAAATTTTACTGTCATATTTTTTATGGACTCTTTGACTCTAGCAACCCACAAAGAGGTAGCTCAATGCTAAACATTTTACCACTTAAAACTGCTTATTTGGCTCTTAGTTTTGGAACATTAATTAATTACTATGATCTAAAATAGGAAGCAATCTTGGATAAAGCTGTATGGAAAAAAATGGCTTGCTGTGCGACCAACCACATTGTTATTGGTTTAGGTGATTTCAGTTTATTTTCTTCTTTGAATTCACTTCTAGTTTTGTTTTAATTTACTAGTTTACTTTGTTTCTATTTCATATTCATAATGAATAAATCATAAAAATAAATATTTTCTCTATAAATGTCATGTTATTCGCATTTTACATTGAGTATAATAGGGTTCAAGGACATTTAACAGTTATTGCCAACTCAAATCAATATGACACACATAAAATCCTCCAAACCTGGACCACACATGATAAAATGCACCATGAGATGCATAAGGGCAACAAGGATGATGAGTTGGGTCAGTGAGCACAAAAGGCAAAATGCACACAATACTAGCCCTCCTAGTGACTTAAGTACGAGTAAAAGAAAATACAAGATGTTAGAACATAAGCAAACTTGCAGATCTCTCAACTCAACACATATCAAAGAACACACAGCATCTATTACAAAGATAAGAGAAAAAGATGCTTCCCTTGACTTATAATAATACGTCTTAAAATGAATTACAGAAGATGTAAATGATTACTGATAAGCAATAATGCAAGTCTTATGAGATCATAAATGATTGGTAAGAAGTACTACCATGGGGCTCTTACTAACTCCTGACATGCTATGAGGCTCCATCATAGGATCTTGTACATAGTAATCCTCTGCTGGTACAGAAGTAGAAAGAACAAAATCCTCATTTGGCAGTTTAAGACCAAAACATGCAAAATAAGCTAGTATATAACAAATTCAAAAGGTATAGAAGTAAAGCGTCACACTGCACAACCAAATAAATTGAAATAAATCATACTAAAATTCAGTATAGCTGGGTAATTTACATGAACTAGCATATAACAGATTAAAAAAAAGTTGCAGCTAAAGAGTTTTATGTTCAGTTTAACGACTGAAACGGTTCAAGAAAGGGCACATGAAGATTCATGCTCTAAATTAACCAGCAATTAAATTGAGAATTTCACACTCTAGTTTCTTCTATCCCAAGAAAACATTAGAATTTGAAGACCAGGAATTCACAGCAAGTTAACCATTTTGATTAGAGCAAATAATATTACATGTCTTTGGACAAGGAAACAAATCCTAGCTAAGCCACAGCTTCAGAGTTGTGATAATATGTAATGATTTGTTTCCTCTTGCTGTTCTATATGGTAAAGAACCAACAGAAAACAAGATCTGTAATTAAATTATCAGACCCCACACAGGGTGCATAAGTAATTTTCTAATATGGAAAATGATACAAGCTTGCAGCAGAAAATTTTAAGGCATTCGTAGTTCCAGATTCCCCAATTTCCAATATACACATTTAAGACCTAGATGCCTAGAAATCTAATCAAATATCTGATCTCCTCAAACACAGTTGAAGTGATCACCATCAAAAAGATGCCAAATTATCGGTTATCATTTATTTGCTTCACTTCATTGGATGATGCAAAAGTTCATCCCATGTAGGCTCGTGACTCGTGAGTCATGACCATGAATAATTATAGAAGAAGAAATACATAAGAACAGATCTTTATGCTTTTGACAAATTAGCAATTAGTTCCAACTTCCACTGAGTGATTCTGATAACAATTTCATAGTCAAGCACGTAATGAAATGAAAATATATTACTTCAATCCTGCATGAGATAACTATGTGAGACAGTACTTCCTATTAGCTGGGAAAAAGTTAGAAAGTTTTAGGTATTCTGACAGGAATAATATCCAATTTATAATCGAAAGTGTTCATGCAAGAAAAAATGTATGTGATTTCAAATGATCTTTGTTCCTTTTACAAAACAAGCTAGTACATTACTACTATGAGATGAGAGCACCGACATCTAGTCCAAGATGCAATCTGTACAAGAATCGATTTTAGCAAACAGAGGAGCATGAGAAATTGGTTTTGTCCATCATACAAAATCAGTAACAGCATAGAAGCAAAAAAAAGCAATAATCATTCTTTAACATACAACTAAATTTTTGTCATGCTAAGTACAAGGTCGTTGTGGAACTGCATATAAGTAAAAACTGAATAAGCCACAACTGCGTTCCAGATGTAAGTTTTAAAATAGATAGACTATCTACTTTCCACAGGGATAAACAGAAAAAAAAAATAAGAAAGAGCTTTTTGACTTTTAAAGTACCTATGATCTTTTTGAAGTTAATGTACCTTTGATTGGTGTATCAAATGCACCAGGTGGAAGCGGATCAAAGTCGGAGCTGATTGGGGGGCCATCGTCATGGTAGAGTCTTCCTAATTTCCTTTTGACTGAAGAAACAGAAGAAGTTTGATTCCAATTTTTCATGCTTAGATATCCATCTTCCTTGACCCCTCTTCTGCTGTTTAGATCCTTGAAACTTATTGGTTTGTCATTGTCTTTCTCAAAAGTACACCTCAAGCGTCCAGTAACATAAAGTTCCTCAAGACCATCTGGATGCATTTCCTTGGAATCAGAGCTACTTTCCGGGAATACATCACCAATGGATGTGTATTCCCTGGAAATCATATAGTGCTGTGTTTTCTCAGATGCAGATACCTCTTTTGAAGAAGTCACTGCACAGGTTCTGTTGCTCTCAACTTCCCTGGGATCAAAATGCCTAGAGTTCTCATGTTTAGTGCTGCTACATGATTCCTGTACGGGTTCAGTGCTGTGTTCATGCACAACATCAGAGAAATTGTGTTTCAAACCACCAAAAGCCTCTTCATTCACTGCTCGCTTGTCTTTTGCCCTTCTGTGGCAGAACCATCCTGAAACCTGCCTCATTGACAGCCCGATGTTATTCGCAAGCTTCAACTTCATCAACTCACTTGGGTACTTGTGTTCTGAGGAAAACAAGCTATTCTTTGTGAAATACTTGTTTCCAATAGAAACAGCCAAAATCACATGACAATATTAAAAAGGGCAATCATACCATTGTAAAAATTCTCTAAAGCCTCAAGCTGGAACTGTGACTTCAGTGTTCTCTTCTTGTCTTCTTTTTTAGGGAATAATTCGCCTTCAGAAAGAACATTAGAAGATTATGCAAGTATTAAATGGGAAAATGATAAGGTAATATGAAATCTACTCCTTACAAAAAGTTTAAAACATGGTTTTGAATAAAAATATTAATGGTTCTGAAATCTAACTAGTAAAAAAAAAAACCTCTGGGGTGACAAAAACATATGATGAAGAAAACATAAAAATATGACTCATCTTGCAATTTTTTCATGGATGTTGCTGGCCATCGTACTAATATCTTTTAAAAACATAATTGCAACTCTTTTCCAATGCTTATGTGTAACCAGGTCAAAAAATTTCTCATGCAAAAAGCACAAAGATTTCAAGCTTAACTACTCCTATGCTACCCATCTGGAATCTAATCAATTGCAACCAACAAACATGGATATAAACACAGGATCACAAAAACTTCACAGTTTGCACATGTACAAATTTCAAAGCAACGAGCTACCACAATCCAACAAAATTCCCTTCCGAAGTACCCCCGATTCTTCCACACCATGCGCACATCGCCTTCCACCACCAAAGAACCGAAAACAAGACGAATTCAGAATTATTTTTTTTAAAACCACAACAACACAAGAAACAGGAAATTTGCTGTAGCAATGCGATACAACGACACACAATTGAAATGCAGGAAGTATCGGATTGCGCGAAGTATTGGGTGATCAGATTCCTTTACCTTCCTTTCCCATTGAGAAGAAGGTTGGGGCGAGGGGAGAGGGGCGAGGGGAGAGGGCAATCGAATCCTGTGGGTGCTCCTCTTCCTCCTCTTTTTTTTTTCAGTTTCAATTCAAGAAGCTAAGGTCGTTTTCTTTTGGAGGAGGAGAAGGGTGTGACGGGACATTTAAATACGATTTCGGAATTTAAACATGGTCTTAAACTTGGCGTGAGTTTTTGTCTACGTAACTGTTGAGAATAAAGAGGTGTATTATATGGTAAGTAAATAACAAAAAAAAAATGTATTGTTGTTTGCTGTTTTTATAGTTGTTGTGGATATTTGCATGTATTATGACGACTCTAAGTAGGGGTGTTAATGAGTCAAGTTGGGTCAGATTAAGGATCAACTCATTTTATCCTAACAAGTTACGGGTCAGGTTATGACTACTTTTTTTTTTTGACCCTTAACCCGTAATCCAATCCAACACGTTTTACCTTAACCGATTAGGTTGGGTTAATGGGTTATTATATAATAAATGAACATGTGTGTACTTTTGATCAATCAAACGTGTATGTAAACATGTATTATAAATTACAAAAAAAAAAATACAATAAACATAATCAATAATCCACACAAATAATATCAAATAAATATAGTCTACACAAAATAAATGTTTTGCAAGTTATTGTCATACACAACTAATGTATTTAATTAATAATCTAAACTTCTAATATTCTTCGTGATGCAACAAAGATCTTTATCATACAAAGTAAACAATACGCATTATTAAATTAATATCATTACTATAAAGACAAGAGACATGGAAACACATGTTTAGAATAATAAATAATACCTAACTAGTTGATGAATCGAATGATATGCTTTACTCATGATCCAACTCATTAGTAGTCTGGGTCAAGAAATTATGTGTCAACAGGACCAATTGGATCAATACTTTTAATCTGTACTATAAAAAAATGGGTTGGATCAAATAAATTAACAGATTTGACCTAAACCATTGATAACCTTACCTTTAAGGTCCCATCCATTGATAGCCTTACTTCTAAAGTTTGATACAATTCCAAATACATCAACGTCGTTTGTTTTCTAGCTATCATTGGTTTTGCCAGAGAAAAGACCACGTTTCTCTAGAATTTTTATTTTCAAATATCTCTTACTCACTTTGTCCTTAATTGCCATTGAGTTCTTTTTTTTTTTTTTAAGATGCCCTTTAAGAAGAGTTGAGAGAGAGAACACGTGAGTTATATTTAAGAAGAAGAAAAGGCCTAATGATAATTGATAAGTTAGTGAATAAATGTTATTTGACACTAAGTTTTTAGCGGTTAATTGAATCATTTATCAACTAAAACTAGAAGTGTTAGTTATAAAACAGGAGACATGGAATATTTAAAAGTGACATCAATCCTTAGAGGATGACACGATACATTCAAATGTTATGGATTTTTTTTTCAAAATTAAGGAAAATGTTAAGAGTTTATATGAAAATTATAAAAAACTAACAAACCCAAGTAAAAATTTCTAAAAAAAAACACAAATTGCATAGTATGTCACTTATGAGATGTCTAGCAGTTCTCTTGAGCTAATATGGAGGGTTATGCCTCCTCCCATTAGGCAAAGCAAGCTCGATGATGCTCTGCCTGAGTCTGACAACGAAGTGATGGATTAACAGAGGAAGCTGAACTGACCACGATAAAGAAAAAAGTCCTTTTTCCATAATCAAGCATGAGAAAGAGTAGGAATGGAACCATAACTTAAGAACGGAAGCAAACAACATAAACTAATACACACATGTAACACTTGGAAATTCATTTTATTGTAATTATACATTTAATGAATTTTATAATAAATGGATGTTACTAGTACAAAGTCATTTTTATAATTCTGTGGTTTTATACTTTGACCTTGTGGTTTGGTCTATTTTGTACCTTGTTCTCTAGTGAAGGCATTGTGCTCCTATGACAGTTTGTGTGTGGTTGTGTGTGGTTGTGTGTGTGGAGTGTGTGGGTGAAGTGTGGTAGCTGACTCTACGTTGTATACTGGTTGGTGGTTGGGAAGACGTGCAGTTGTGCATGGGCATGTTGGGTGACAGCTATGTACACCAGCCAATGCGTTTATAAGAAGAACGGGCCAAGTTTCCCTGACACGCCACATTCTCCCTCCTCCTCCTTTCCCGTTGTGACCATGCTCGCCTAGGAATTTGGGGCAGAGGGTACCAAAGGAGGAGGCCACAACCATGTCGAAAGCCGAAGGCACAAGATAAGACAAAATCGGAGTCACCACCTAGCCTTTTGATCAGAAAGACGAGGAAAAGTAGATGAAAAAGGATACCCAGAAAACTAAGTGAAGTTCAAAAACATGATTCCACGCCAAAAAGTGGGACACAATGGTCATTATGGGTCAAAGAAAGTGTAAGGACTCCTGTTACACATGGGAAAGGTGTTAGGCACCCCCACACGTCCGACGAGTCGGTCTTTCTAGGCTTCCTACTTGCTTTGTGTGGTTGTGTGGGCTCGATTGCCAATTAATGTACGACCAGAGGCAATGATGCTTATGCCATGCAATTTTTAAAAAACGCGTGTGAAAATAGAACTAGGATGCGAGGAAAAACCAAAAATGCTCCTAGTGTGCTTAGAAGCGCTGTCTGTGTCTTGAACCAGATCTGGTCAGCCGGCAGTAATCGTCATTACTCTAATGTATGTGATCGGGAAACCAAAAACCTCGAAAGACATGTAGATGCATGATATTGGATGACAAATTAAGCAAGAGTCATAAGCGCAAAATGACAAGATACTGTGATAAAGCTGGCTATTGTAGTTTCTTGAATGCAAAATATTCATGGGATGTTATAAAATGGACAAATGTGAGGGTTAAGGTGCAAAATGTCCTACCATGCACAAGTGAAACAAATATAAGGGCTAAAGCACAAAAATACAGTAACACATGGAAATCCGAGATGCAAAATGAGTAGCCCAAGCACAAAAATAAAAACTACAGGGTCTATGATGCAAAAAGTGTGAGAAAATCACAAGACGCAAAACCAAAATCCACATGCGACAACATCATAAAGTAAGGGACTGAAATGCAATGATGATAAGGTTTAGGGACCTAAATGCAAAGATAATAGTGAACTCAAGGATCTAGATGTAACGAAACAGTGACATCAAGGACCCAGATGCAAGGAAAATCTAAGGACCTATATGCAACGAAAACTTAGGGACTTATAGGTGATAAACCTAAGGTCCTACCTGATGTTTGCGCACTGAAACAGGCAGGTGCACCTGTATGGAGCACCTGATAGATGCGTCTGTCTTGTACACCAGAGTGGTGTGCCTCGATAGTACGCTAGTCCGATGTGCCAGATAGGTGCGCTAGCTAAGTGCACCCCATGGGTGTTCTAGGGACCTAAATGTGATGAAAATAAACCTAAGGACCAAGATGTAACAAAACCTAAGGACCTAATTGTAACAAATATGAAAAAACGAGGACCTATCTCTAAACAGAGGGTATTCAAAGATCACCAATGGATCGCTGGCGTCTTCCCTCCAGCGCAAGCTCAGGTGAGAGACCGGTGGCGGTGCAGCAGGGAAGGACGACGGGCGACGGTCGGAAAAGCTTGAGGGAGGCACGACGAGCATCCCTAACGTATCGGGCATGGCCAAAGAGGGCTGGGGTGTTATCCCCGCCTCACGCTTCTGCAAGGGGCTATCGGTGCCGGAGAAGACGACGACAGAGGTTGCAGGTGGTGATTCCGCTACTGGGACGGCGTGGCGGCGAGCGGGGAAGTGTCGAGGCAGTACTGTGGACTCTCCAGAGATGTCGACGAACATCGGGAACGCTCAAGAGGCTCTACCCATCGCCCGTGTCGACGGCGGACATGGTAGAGGTGGGGGCATCTTTCCAGGGGCTGTGACGACGACGTGGCGATGTGGGGGCTCTATGGTGATGCGGTGGAGCTTCCTAAAGTGGCGGTTTGAAACAGGCACGACCGGAAAGCTCCACCCACTTGGTGGGTTCTATAGCGGAGGGAGGCGGTCGGCGGCGCACTCCTAACCACTATTAGCCAGGGAATCCTCTCTTGAGCAATGGAGGCTAAGGGAGGAAGAAGAGGGAGATAAGGAGAGGCCTCGGGGCCTCGTCCCGATTGAGAGGCCATGGGCCTCAAACCCGCTGGTGGGTTACACCCACCACCGGAGAAGAAGAGAAGATGCAACAGGGGAGCACCAAATAACAAGACTAAAGATGCTAGATAAGACTGCTAGGGGCCTATTCGAGATTGGGAGAAAGAGACTTACCTGGATGAAGGTGGGGTTGTCTCTCTCAACGTTGCCGTTGGAGTAGGCCTTCCAGTAGGACTTGACGACGGCACTCCCTAGATGCAGAAGCTCTAGTCGTCAAGGGTTGCTCGAAGACTGTGGATGTAGAGTTCTCCGATTTCCAAAAGTCCTCCCCCTTTCAGTAGTCGATCGTGGCTTCCTTTATATGCCGACACACGGGCTGGAGGGGGTGTGACATCTAGGCCTAATTATCCATTTTTACTTGTAAACCATGTAAATAATTATAATATTGCATAAATGGTTTATTAATGGATAATCTGTTGTTTCTTGGATGTGTGAGTTTGTGGTTGGCTTTCTGTGCACCTACTTGTGATTTGGGACCAACGTGAGGTCCGGTCTGAGGATGCACAGTTGCCTCGGTTTGCGTGCTTGTCTTTTCTTCTTCTCTTCCTTTCTTTTTTTCTCTCTCTCTTTTCTCTCTCCACGGGCATACGTCTTCTTCTTCTTCTTTCTCCTCACCCTCATCCACATGCGTGCCACCAACGACACCGCCTGTGCTCCCCTGTCCCCTCCGACGGGATGGATGGCCGACGGCTTGCAGGAGGAGGAGGAGATATAAAGAGGAGAGGAGATCAAGTGGAGGAGGAGGTTGTGAAGGGGGAGACGAGCTGGGAAGAAGAGAAGAGGAAGAAGGAGCGTCCGGTGGAGACCAAGGACCGTCGAGGCTTCGCCGGGGCACGAGGAGGCTCGCCGGAGCGCAGGAGGATCGTCGCGGTGCCATCAAAGGTACGCGACCCCATTCCTACCTCGTTTCCATGCTTTTAGTTGAATATGGCTAACGCATGAAAAATCGAGATAAATGTATGAAAAATTGTAGAAAAATAGTAGGAATGATGGAAATGTGATAAATGATGTGAATGTGTAGAGATCATACCAGGTTGTATGAATTTTGTGGATTTTGGGTAGGAAATGTCTTAAGTATTTTAAGGTTTAACTCTGAGCATGTTCTCTTTGAGAATTTATATCTCCTTGTATGGTTAGTGAAATCATGAATGGTTTGAGGGGTTTTGAAGTAGACTCAAGGGTCTACATTCTATAATTTACTCGTATTTTGTGATGTGTGTTTGGGGGGTCCGATTGAGATTCCCACCTTGGGCGATTTTTGTCACCCGAAACAGGAGAGTGCCCTGGTTGTGGGGATTTCGGTATGCTGAATTGAATTTGGTATGCCGAAATCCTGACAGATTAAGCCAGGATGCCTGGTTTCGGTAGACCGAAATCATCCGGTCCACCGAATCAGGGACTTTCGATATATCGAAAATGTTCGGTATACCAAATCAGGGATTTTCGATATACCGAACCCGATTTCGATCTGCCGATTTTGCCCTGGCCCTAATATATACAAATGTGATCGTTAAATAAAAAGGAAAGGTTTTAAGTGGACATTCAACATGTGTAAATGATGTTTTCCCCATGTAGATGACATGGAGAAATATGGAACCCAAATAAGTAGATTTGGGTGTGGTTTTGGGTTTTAGACCCTATAAATGAATAAAATGGTTGATTGTGAGTGGTTTTGGGAATGGGACCCAATTTATGATTTTGAAAGCATGATTTTAAATAATTTGAGTTGGGACCCCTCAAGAGGGTCAAGTATTGCATGGAAACAGATTCCTGCAATGAAAAAGAATTAAATGGAAATGGTTTTAAATAGAAAAGCTTAAAGGGTTTTAAAAATGAAACACTAATAATGTATTAAAGAACCACGGGAGTTGGTGTCGACAACGTGGTAGGAGTATGAGACTCCAATGAAACCAGTTGCTAGATACGATTGTGGTTGTCGAGCTTGAGACGGTGTAGGCTGAGCCTAGGTTATTGAATCTAGTTGTTCGGGTCACCGACGGTGTAGGCTAAGCCTGGGTTGTTGTACCTAGCTATTCGGGTCACCGATGGGGCATCAGACAAAGACGTATCCTAGTGCCTATATGAAAGAATTGAGGCCAATTGGCCAGGGCGGTGGCATCCCACACGGGGAATTTCACCGCGACAGTGCAGGGAGGTAGGGGAAATGATGTCCTCACCTACTACTTGTGTGTCTGGTTACCCCTGATCAAGGTAATATCAGTAAAGAAAAGTGGAAATGAATAAGAAAAGAATGTGATTTGAGAAATGAAAAGAAATATGGCTTGACCAAGATTGGACTCATGAATGGTCCTAAAAATCCTGGGATGAAATAATGATAATGTTTTAACCAGTTCCCAGCCAGTATTTATGATTTTGGTATGAGCCCTGAGAGGCATTGTGTTTTAGGCTGGATATGGTCGGAAATATAAATTTTGAAAGTAATTTTGGTTTTGGGAAGAAATCTCAAGTATTGAAAAAGGCAGGTTTTGGAAAATGATTTCCAATTGTTTTAAAAAGAAAATGCAAATATGTGTTCCTGAAAGAGAATGTGTTTTGGAAAGAATTTCCAAATGTTTTAAAAAGAAAAGAAAGAATGATGTCTCAAAAAGGAAAAAGTGGATTCTCCAAAGAACACCAAACTTTGAAAAAATTTTAAAAAAAAGAGAGAGCTGAGTTTTATAGTTTTCCAGAAATTTTATGGTTTGTGTATTTGGGACACGTACTGAGTGACTTAGATGTTACTCACGCATGCTTGTTTGGCTTTCAGGTGCAGTTGAGTTCCGGTGCTGGAGTCGGAGCTTCTAGCCGCACAATATTTTCTAGAGGTGAGCCTTAGTTACAGTTACTTAATTTTACTGTAATTAGTGTAATTTTGCTTATGATACTATGATTTTGGTAACGTGCTTGGGTTCGGAACGTTACAGGGGGTGTTAGGGCTCACCAGAGATTGTGCAAGGATTTTTGCTGATGGAGGAGTCAACGCCGTCAATCTCGGTAGTTGTCGACAGCTAGGTCGCCGGACGGGGAGGAGAAGAGTGACTAGATTATAGTGGATAATGACCTGGAAATCGTGTCTGTGTGCCACTGATATGCGCCAATGAGGTGTGCCTAATTGGTGCACTAGACTAGTGCACCAGTTGGATGCTCCTCTATAGTGCGCCAGTTAGCTGCACTAGTTAGGTGCTCCAAATTGGTAAGCTATCCAAACGTGTTGGCTTCTAACCTATGGCTCTAAATTGGTTTGATGCATTTGGAGGCCTTTGAGCAATATGTGAATTCATCGCCTCTAGGTCTATCAACGGGCCGCCTCAAAATCGGGATGTCCACACCCACCACCTCTCTTCTTCCTTCTCTTGCACACACTACTGCCCACTCCACTCCTGATCTCCTTCCCATCCACCTCCTTCCTCCCTCACATAGTTAACACCAACCAATGCGTTTATAAGGAGAACGGGCCAAGCTTCCCCAACACGCCATGTTCTCCCTCTTCCTTCTTTCCCACTACCTCTCCTCTTCTTTCTCTCGCATGCACCACTCCCCACTCCACTCCTCCTCCTTCCCATCCACCTCCTTCCTCCCTCTCTCCTCCCTTTTCCCTCCACTTCTACCTCTCCTTCTTCTTCTTCTCCTTTTCCTTATCATGTGTGTGCGAGAGAGAGAGAGAGAGAGAGATAATGGAGCTTTGGGTTTGGGTTGGCCTATGAAGCTCCGATCGTCATCTTGGAGACACATGGTGGAGTTGTGGTCGCCGGAGTCGAGTTGGTTCGTTGACGGTCGTCATGAGGTACGCACCTCACATTTCTTGTAGAAAAGCATGAAAAATGTAGTAAATACCTAGGATTACATTAAATCTAGGTGTTTAAGGTTTCCATAAATTTATCGTGAATTTATGATGATTTATGAGGCATTTATGGCATATCTATGAGAGTTGGTGGTTTTGGGTTATTTTGACCCTTTTAGCTTTGTGAATTTATATCTTGAGTTATAATGCATGGATTCGTATGATTTTTGTGTGGTTTTGGAGTAAAGTCAAGCATCTACGTCTCATGTGTTATTCATGAATTGTGGATTTTATTTAGTGGATCCGCCCCTCACTCCCACTTGGGCGGTTGAGTAGGCTAGGATTTGGGCTTTTTTCAATTTTCACAGAAAATGGTGTGTCAAATTGATTTCGGTATGTTGATTTATTGCGAGATAGGTCCCCTAGGTCCTATTTCAGTTGACTGAATTTATTCGATTTGCCGAACTGAACCTTGGGTGTTGACTAGTCGATTGGTTCGGTCGATCGATTAATTTTAGTCTGTCGAATCAAAGATTTTCGGTCTTCCGTTCCAAATTCAGTCTGCTGTTCTGGATTTAATCAAGTTTGATTTATAAACGAGTTTTTGATGATTTTGTCAGATTAGTTTGTTTTGCCTATATTGAGACGGATTGTGGGGCATTAGTAGTGATTTATGATGGACACCTGATGTATCGGTTTTGTGGATTTTTGAAAGATATAAAATAGTTTTGAAAATGATTTTCAAGAAACACAAGGGATTTCGTGTTTTCTATGTGTGGAGCAAGATACTGTGGGCTGTGCTACTTGGATCAGGGAATGTGACGATATTCTCGGATGGTCAGGCGCGTCACTTAGGTTGAGGTCGAGGACCAAGATACTATAGACGAGTATTCGTCGAGTCCCAGAGGTATGAAACTCACTGATTGTCGTTCATGAGGCCGAGGTTGAGGTCTGTAGGTTGAGGTGTTGTCTAGACCTGGAGGTATGATACTCCGGTTGTCACCGTACATTGAGACTCGAGATACTGCTGGATGTAGAGGTATAATACTTCCACTATTTAGGTACCGTGTAGAGGACACCTGTAACACCCATAAAATTAATTTTGTAATTATTTACATTTTATGAATTTTATTCCTGGACGGGTGTTACTGTTCTGAGGCCCGTTGTGTAGTTTTGTGCTTTTGGGCTGGCTTCTGTTTGCGTGTCCCGGTGCATGGTTTGGCACTGTGCATTGTGGCACTGTGCGTGTGGAACCCGAGTGTGGGTCCGTGTGGGGCCCATGTGTGGGGTCCACGTCGGACCCGCGTTCATGGGCCATTGGTTGTGGCTGGTGGTTGGCGGAGTGGTTGGTTGCTCGTGCGGTGTGCCGGTGGCTGAGATGTGCAGGTGAGCATGTTCCCAGCTATTGCGGATGTAGGCTTTATAAACCGCACCTCACTCCTCCGCAGCCCATCGCTGTCTTCCCCTTCTTCCTTCTTCTTTCCTTCTCCTCCCCGGTGCGCACTTTTCCGTCCCCACCCTTTTTTCCCTTCCTCCGCACTCCTTCTCCGCCTCTTCTCCTTCTCCCCTTCTCCTTCCACTCATCTCCCTTGTTTTCTCCCCCTGTTACGCACCAAGAGAGAGAGAGAGAGGGGGGAAGCGGAAAGGCTGTGGTGGTTCGTGTGGCGCGTGGAGCTTGGGAGGAGTGTCCCTGAAGTCGTAGTGAGGCCGTGGTTGCCGAAGTTCGCCGAAGCGCATTCTCAGGTATGCATCTCCACCTCATGCAATAGAGAGCATGAAATTGGTAGAAAATGCTAGGATTGCATGGAATCTAAGTAAATTTACATTTTTAGAATTTATTGTGATTTTATGAGAATTTATGACAAATTTATGGGCAATTATGTCGGTGGTTGCGTTTTGGGTCGTTTTGACCCTTCTGCCTTTTCGATTTTATATCTTGATGCATGGTGGATTGATTTTAGTTTTGTTTGTTGGGATTTGGAGTAAACTCGAGGATCTACATCTTATGTTTTATGCAAGATTTTTGGTGCTTGTTTAAGGGGTCCGATCGGAGGTCCCAGTTGGGGCGATTTCGGACGGTAGGGTTTGGGTCATTTTCTGGTTTCGCAGAATTCGACATACCGAAATGGAAACGGCATACCGAACCAGTGGATTTTGGTATACCGATTCCGTTCAGCGTACTG
The DNA here is from genome assembly GCA_024699735.1 of Posidonia australis. NCBI lineage: Eukaryota > Viridiplantae > Streptophyta > Magnoliopsida > Alismatales > Posidoniaceae > Posidonia > Posidonia australis. The sequence goes on along the minus strand of JAMKQA010021252.1, from coordinate 9,095 downwards.
TTTTTCTGTCAGTTTAGGTACTTGGGTCGAAATTCGATCGTCCGATTTTGGACGGTGTACCGAATTTGGCCTGAGTGTTGACCGTTGACTTGATTCGATCAACCGATCCAGATCGACCTACCGAACCAGGGGTTTTTGGCATACCGAACTTGTTTTCGGCATGCTGAATCTGGGCCCAAATTTGCTTATATAATGTGTTTCCCGAGGGCTTTCTGGATTGCTGTGTTTTGTCCCTGTACGATGGGATTGTGGGCTGTCGACGGTGGTCCCCTGGGACACCTGACGCGTCTCTTTGCCGAGGTTTCGAAAGAATTTTCAAAGATATGAAAATGGTTTTGGAAATGGATTTCAAGGAAATAGTTGGCCTGGTTTGGAAAAATATTTTTCCTAGTTTTCTGTGTGCGGGCTGAGACAGTGTGGGACCGTGTCATCAGGACTAGAGAATGTGACGACATTCTCGGGTAGTCGGGCGCGACTCCCTAGTTGAGGTTGGGGGAGGAGATACCTAAGGCTGAGGGACGTCGGGTCTTGGAGGTGTGAGACTCCTTGACTGTGGTCTCGAGGCTAGGGTTGTCGTCCGTGGGTTGAGGTGTCTTGTGGCATGACGGGGAGGTATGACACTCCTGCTGTCGCTGTGAGCACTGAAGCTCGGGTGTTGTCGGGTGTGGAGTTATGATACTCCCTCCTGAGCACTATGTATAGAGGACGCCGTGAGGAGGCGTACCCTGTGGTGGCCAGTGCGGGTGGGACACGTACTCTGTAGCTGGTAGCGTCCTAAGAGACAGGACAACCTTCCCAGGGAGGGGTTGGCTTTTGAGGGTCCTCCTGAGAGAGGGGAATTGTAGGACGGTGAACGCTCCTGCACAGGGTGGCTGTTACCGTGGTAGTGCAGAACGTTGTAGTCGCTCCTCAGCGGACTACGTGTGGCCAGAGTTAGGTTATCTGGCACCGGACTTCCCGACTCGCTGTGTGTGGTTTTGGCCATTGAGGGTCTATGCTTGTAGCTCTAGGCTAGTAGAGCTCCAATTGTTATTTTGGCCGATGTGGGCCTAGTTTATGGGGTTTTGAGAAAATGGTTTGCGAAATGAATTTAAAAGGAAAATCGATTATAGTTTGTTTTCTTCGGTTTTCGTGGGGTGCGTACTGGGTGACTTTTGTCACTCATGTGTTTTTCCTCGTGTTTTGGTTTGCAGGTGTAGGTATGCAGACGTTTAGCGTAGTGTATATAGTCTGGAGTCTCCTAGTCGCACACACAGGTTTCTGGTAGTTTGATATTTAATGTTTAGCTTTAATTTTCCCATAATTTAATTGTTTTAAATTATTGTGGAAAATTTGAGACGTGACAACACCTATAAGGCAAACCCTGTGGTGTTGGCCAGGGCAAGTATTGCATGTGCCCCATTGTTGGTAGTGTCCTGATTAACAAGACAACCTTTCTAGGTGGGGTTGGCTTTATGAGAGTTCTCCAGGTGGAAGGACTTTAGGACGGAATCGCTCCTCACACAGTGACGGGTCCATGGCATTGTAGTGCACCTCTGTAGCTACTGGTGGTCAGAGTTAGTTGCTTGGCACCTCGCAACATGATCAATGTGGTTATGGTTTTTGACCAGTATGGCCCTTGTTTGAGGTTTTGGCCAATTGGGCCGTGCTTTGGACTGTTTCAACTAATAAGGTTGGTTTTATTATACGAACGACTTCCCATATGCTTATGACTTCAAAACAAAAGACAATGTTTTTAGAATGAGATTTGTAGTTTCAGCCAGCCGGGCCCAATTTACAATACTTGGTGGATTTGGTGAAAATGATTTCAAAATGATTTAAAAGAGAAAATTTGATTTTGTTTTTTGGATTTTTTGTAGGGTGTGTTGAATAATTTACGTTGATTTTGATGATAACAAAAGTAATTCAATACAAACTCATAAAATGGTTTGAGAATTATTGTTGTATTTAAGAATACAGGTGAATTATCATAAAAGACAAAATAAAGAAAGTAAAAAGGGGGTTTTATGAAAAAATTTGTACTTAGTGAAAAAATTGTATTGTACTCATTGTTTCAAAAAGATGTAAAAATGGCATATCGAAATATAACTGTATACCGTATGGAGAGGGGGTTTGTAAATTCTGTAAAAATTGAGTACAGGATGACAATCGACACTCCGAGAAAAATTGGCACACTGAAATATAAAAGATGGAGATTGAAGCAGAGAATCAAAACGGCACACCGAAAAGTTTTGACATTCTGAATCTGGAAAAATCGGAATATTACACGGCACACCGAAATGCAAAAGAGAATGAAGCAGAGAATCAAAACGACACACCGGAATGTTTCGGTATTTCGAATCAGGTGATTTTGGTATACCGAAGTTATTTCGGCATACCGTTTTGCCCATGAAATGCCTTATTGCATGGAAAACGGCCTTCCGAACTTTGGTCAGTCCTCCGAACAAACTAGCCATTACTATCCGTTACATTAGCCGTTAGACACAGATTTTTCCTCTCCTAATCCTATAAATAGGGCTCCTCATCACCCCTTAAGATTATCAAGTACTACTAATTCCTACTACCCTTGCATCAAGCTTCATTTCACATTTTTAGCACATTTCCTTTCCAATCCACCGATTCAAAAAGCTTATCAAGAGATTGGCACTTGCGGGAAGGACTCAAAGTTGTAACATCAAGCAATCAAGTGAAGGTTTCGCGGTTTGTATAGGCAAAGACTTACCTATCAAGTAAGTATTTACTTTGAAGTAGTAAGGGAACTCTCGAGGGTGTCTCGAGGAGTGGACTAAGCCCAGGTTTTGCCTGAACCACTATAAATTGTTTTGTGTTTTCTCATTGTCTCTCATCACCTTCTGTGCATGACTCAACTTATTTCTCAAATCGATATTCAGTTGCTTGAAATTGTGATATAAAATTTCTAAATTGATAATTACTTGTGATTCACTATTCACCCCCTCTAGTGAAGCCTAAAGATTCAACTATTGGTATCAGAGCAAGGTTTATCTAGGTTTAAAAGACTTAACAATATCTAAATGTAGCTTCTAGTTCATCCAACCCTATTGTAGAAGGACAAGGTATAAATAGACCTCCTTTTTTTGATGGTTTAAACTATGGTTATTTGAAATGCAGAATGATAATTTATTTAAAATCTATAAACTTTGAATTATGGGATATTGTCATCAATGGTTACACCCCCAATAATGCACCTTATAAGGAATGGAATAATGAAGAAAAAAGGTTAGCTCAAATTGATGCAAAAGGGCTTAATATGTTATTCTGTGTTGTTAATCAAGAGTAATTTAATAAAATATCAAATTACAACATCTCACATGAAGCTTGACACAATTTAGAAGTTACACATGAAGACACAAATCAAGTAAAAGAGACTAAGATCAGCATGTTAACTCACAAATTGGAACTATTCAAAATGAACCAAGATGAATCCATTGGAGAAATGTATGCTAGATTCAGTGACATAACAAATACATTACACTCTCTTGGGAAAGTCATCTCTCAATCCGATTTAGTTCGAAAAATTCTTAGATCCCTAACAAGTGAATGGGAAAAGAAAACTACAGCTATTGAAGAAGCCAAAGATTTGTCAAAATACTCCGTAGAGGATCTAATTGGTAATTTAACCTCATATGAAGTACAGATGAAAGGAAAAGAAAAAGAAAAAAAAGAGAAAAAGAGACAACCAAAAGAAAAAAATATTGCACTAAAAATTATCTTAGATACAGACAACTCTGAAAGTAAAGAAGAGGAAGAAGAAGATATAGCCTTATTAACTTGAAAATTCAAAAGATTCATTAAAAGAAGTAAGTTTCTCAACAAAAAGAACAACCCACAAACAGAAACTTCATTATGCTTCAAGTGCAGCAAACTCGGACACTTTAAAAAGGATTGTCCACTATTAAAATTGAAAACATCTAAAAAATAATGAGAAAAGATTTAAAAGAAAAGCTCTCCAAGCAACATAGGATGAAAGTGATTCTTCATTCAATGAGGAATCCGATGGCGAGAAAGTAAATATGTGCTTTATGGCTTGTGATGAGGAATCCTCTCTAGATGAAAATGAAATTAACACAGAAGAACTTGTAGAAGTTTTTAATGAACTCTACTCAAAATACAAGATGTTAAAATTAAAATCAACCAAACAAATTGAACAATTGTCAAAAAAGAATGAAGAGTTGATTAATGAAGGAAAAATCTTATTTGATGAAAATCGTGAAATAAAAGATAAAAATGTTAAATTAAACATGAGTATTGTCAAATGAAATATAAAATTAAAAATCTTGAGAATGATATTACCTCTCTAAAAAATAAAAGCAAAGACTTACATGACATAGTAACAAAATTCACTAGGGGCAAAGAAAATCTAGACAAACTACTCTCAAGTCAAAGGCCAACATTTCACAAATAGGGACTGGGATATTCAAAATTTAATGACATACCATATGAAAATGGCTTTATTAGAGCATCAACTAATGAAAAATATGTCTTTGTTGTAAAGAAGTACTCTAGGTGGTTTGATAAGAAAACTAGTTCTTCAAATAACACTATAAAGAAAACAAAAACAATTTGGGTTCCTAAGACTATGCTTTCATCTTGTAATGTAGGAACATGATGAACTAAAAATGGATTCTTGACAGTGGTTACTCTCGTCATATGAACGGAGACCACACTCTTCTATGCTCTTTAAGTCCTAAAGAAGAAGGAGAAGTCACTTTTAGAGATAATGTTAAAGGAAAAATTGTCGGAATTGGAAATGTCGGTAATTCTGAGAATCCTTTTATAGAAAATGTTTTATTAGTCGATGACTTAAAGCATAACTTGATTAGCATTAGCCAGTTGTGTGATGTAGGGTATAAGGTATTGTTTGATAAAGTTGAATGTACCATAATTGATTCAAAAACAAATGAAATCATATTTATTGGAAATAGAAAAAATAATGTCTACAAAATAAAAGTGACATACCAACCAAAAAAAAACATATCTTGCCTTACTTCATCAAATGACGAACATTGGTTATGGCATGAGAGACTTGGCCATACAAACATGGGTTAACTATCAAAATTGTCCAAAGCTAATCATGTTATTGGTTTACCAAAAATTGATCTCAAAAAGGACAATGGAAAACAAACTAAATCATCTTTCAAAATAAAAGAAAAGGTTTCTACTACCAAACAATTGGAACTAATTCATATGGATTTGTTTGAACCTAGTAAAACATTAAGTCTCGAGGGTAAAAGATATATTTTCGTAATTATTGATGATTTTTCACGTTTTACCTGGGTTATTTTCTTAGCAAATAAATATGACGTTTTCTCTGAATTTCAAAATTTTTGCAAAAAGGTTCAGAATGAAAAGGGCCTAAAGATTATTAAAATAAGAAGTGATCATGGGGGGAATTTGAAAATGACAAACTTGAGAATTTTTGTGAAATAAATGGCTTTGAACATAGTTTTTCTTCTCCAAGAACCTCTTAACAAAATGGGGTTGTTAAAAGAAAAAATAGAACCCTCCAAGAAATGGCTAGGACCATGTTTTACGAAAGAAATTTGTCAAAGCATTTTTGGGCCGAAGCCGTAAATACTGTTTGTTATATTTTGAATCGAGTTTTGATTCGACCAATTTTGAATAAAACCCAATTGAGCCTTAGTTTTGCAAGATCTCTAGAATATCCTACTTTAAAGTTTTTGGGTGCAAGTGCTTTATCTTAAATATTAAGGACAACTTGGATAAGTTTGATCCTAAAGTTGATGAAGGAATATTCCTTGGATATTCCTCTAGGAGCATGTCTTATAGAGTATACAATAAAAGAACGCTAACAATGGAAGACTCATTGCATGTAATTTTGAAGAAAATAATGAAGATAAAATAATTAATGAAGATGAAGAACCCAAATTCAATAATACAAATAATGATCAAACAAATCAAGAACCTAATGATAAGCCTAGATTATGGCAATATATGCCTAGTCACCCAAAAGAACTCATTATTGGTGAAGTTTCTAAAGGAATCATGACTAGATCTAAGCAAGAAAACGAATGTGGCACTTATGCCTTTGTTTCTTCATTAGAGCCTAAAAATGTAAATGAAGCTTGTGTTGATGAATATTGGATAAATGCAATGCATGAAGAGTTAAATCAGTTTGAAATAAACAATGTGTGGAATTTGGTTTCTAAACCTGAAAATCAACAAGTAATAGGAACTAAATGGATATTTAGAAACAATTTAGATGAATCTGGGAATGTAATTAGAAATAAGGCTAGGCTTGTAGCTCAATGGTATAATCAAGAGGAAGGCATCGATTTTGATAAAATCTATACTCCTATAACTGAACTAGACACCATTAGGATGCTATTAGCATATGTTAGTCACCTACGATTTAAACTTTTTCAAATAGATGTAAAAAGTGCATTTTTAAATGGGGTTATTGAAGAAGAAGTTTATGTCAAACAACCCCCCGGTTTTCAAGATGAATCTTATCCAAATCATGTCTATAAATTGAACAAAGCATTGTATGGATCAAAGCAAGCACCTAGGGTCTAGCATGAAAGATTAAGAAAATTCTTAATTGATCAAAAGTTAACTATTGGTGCTATTGATTCTACTTTGTTCATAAAGATGCTAGATAATGATATTCTAATTATTCAAATATATGTTGATAATATCGTTTTTGGATCAACTAATGAAAATCTATGTGAAGCTTTCTAAATGATTATGCAAAGAGAATTTGAAATAAGTATAATGGAGGAATTAACTTTCTTTCTAGGATTACAAGTAAAACAAAGCAAAGATGGAATACTTATTAACCAAGAAAAATACACTAGGAAATTATTGAAAAAATTGGGTGTGGAACATAGCAAACTAGCTAAGACACCTATAAGCACCTCCACTAAGTTAGATAAAGAAGAGAATGGACACAAGGTAGATCAAAAATTATATAGGAGAATGATTGGATCACTTTTATTTTTAACAACTAGTAGACCAGATATGATGTTTAGTGTATGCTTGTGTGCAAGATTTCAAGCCTCATCTAGGGAATCTCACTTGAAAGTTGTTAAAAGAATATTGAGATATCTACAATGATTAATTGATCTTGGATTATACTATCCTAGAAAATCTGGCCTAGATCTGATAGGATATAGTGATGCTGATTATGCTAGATGTAGGACTGATAGAAAGAGTACTAGTGGAACCTATCAATTTATAGGACACTCTTTAGTATCATGGTTTAGTAAGAAACAAAATAGTGTTGCACTCTCAACAATGGAGGCTGAATATATTGCAGTTGGTTATTGTTGTGCCCAAATCTTATGGATGAAACAAACTTTGAAAGACTTTAATATAACATTATCTACAACTCCAATCATTTGTGACAATACAAGTGCAATTAATTTATCAAAAAATCTAGTACACCACTCAAGAACAAAATACATAGAGTTAAGGCATCATTTCTTAAGAGATAATGTTCTTAAAAATAATATAAAATTAGAATTTATTCCAACAAAAGAACAAGTTGCAGATATATTTACAAAACCACTAGATGAACAACAATTCATTAAGATAAGAAGAGATTTTGGTATTTGTACACTATCTGATATACCATAACTAAATAAATAAATACTCATTTCGATACACCAAAAATGTTCGGTATACCGAATTTCTTTGTATCGGTTTACCGATTCTTATCGGAATACCAAAATTCCCTGTATCGGTTTACAGATTTATATCGGAACACTGAATTACTCTTCTAGTTTTATCATCGACAACATAAAATGTTTGTTTCGGTACATCGAAAAATTTTGACCTACCGATTTTTCTGTCAGATTTTTCAGGAACCTATGTTCTCGGTTTACCGTTTATCATCGGTCTACCTAATCTCCTATGTCGATCATTTCAAAAGTCCTATTTCGACATACCGTTTATATTTCGGTATACCGATTTCGGCGTAAAAACATTATAACCCTAACTTTTTTACCCCTTCATTTTCACCTCTCCCGTCCTCTTACCCTCCGACGACGCTCTGAAACCTCTCCCCACGCCTCCCAGCCTCCAATAACGCTCCTATCTTCCTTCCCTCTTGTAACCATGTCGGTGGAGATATCGCAAAATAAATGCGAAAAGTCGGCAAAATCACGACGGAAAAAATAAAATAAAATGCAAAATATAGGAGTCGCCACCTAGTCTATTATGGAAGACGAGGAAAACCATAAACATGAAAATCATGCAAAATAATAAAAAAGAAAAGTCTTCGAAAACCAGAAATTCGGGTAAGGATCCCTGTTACGTACGAGGAAGGTGTTAAGCACCCTCGTACGCCCGATAAAATCGGTCTTCTATGATTTCTCCAATGCTTATGAAATGTTGGCTTTTCAGCCTTTTGCTATATACGCCCGAGGGAAGACCTCGACCAAATGGTCAAGAGGCCAACGAGAGGGAAGACATCGACCAAATGGTCAAGAGGTCAACAAGGGAAGACCTTGACCAAATGGTCAAGAGGCCAACGAGAGGGAAGACTTCGACCAAATGGTCAAGAGGCCAACAAGGGAAGACCTCGACCAAATGGTCAAGAGGCCAACAAGGGAAGACCTCGACCAAATGGCCAACAAGGGAAGACCTCGACCAAAAAGTCGGAGGTCAAAGGAAAAGGAAAAGGAAGAGGACCTTGACCGCCCGGTCAAAGGTCAAAGGAAAAGGACCTGACCAAATGGTCGAAGCTCAAACAGGGTAAAGGACCTTGACCACCCGGTTAAAGGTCAAAGCAAAAGGATTTCGTGCTTGCGAAAATCCAAGGAAGGGATAGATGGATCTCGTCCGCCCGGAGCGAGAATCCAGAAGAAAACAAATGAGATAATCACTGGATTGTCCCCCAAGAGGAAAATTGGTTGCAAACCTGAGGGCAGAACTGCTCGTTGCCGGCACTACGACATGGAATCTGGTGTTCCTGCTTGTGTTGGTGTGCTGGCTTTGCTGCGGCTTTCGCAAAACGTTGGGGTATATCCGCAACTGGGCACATCTGATTACTGCGTTGTTGTAGTGTTGTGATATTCTGCTGGGTGTTGGACAGCAATGCAATTTGTGCAGCC
>JAMKQA010021251.1:0-29909 GCA_024699735.1 Posidonia australis | reverse complement strand
TCCTTTTCTTTGGCTTCTGACTTAGTGGTTAGAGTCAACCTTTGACTGGGCGGTCAGGGTCATTTCCTTATCCCTTTCCTTGGCTTCTGACAGGGCGGTCAGAGTCGACCTTCGACCAAGCGGTCGAGGTCATTTCCTTGTCCTTTTCTTTGGCTTCTGACTTAGTGGTTAGAGTCAACCTTTGACTGGGCGGTCAGGGTCATTTCCTTATCCCTTTCCTTGGCTTCTGACAGGGCGGTCAGAGTCGACCTTCGACCAAGCGGTCGAGGTCATTTCCTTGTCCTTTTCTTTGGCTTCTGACTTAGTGGTTAGAGTCAACCTTTGACTGGGCGGTCAGGGTCATTTCCTTATCCCTTTCCTTGGCTTCTGACAGGGCGGTCAGAGTCGACCTTCGACCAAGCGGTCGAGGTCATTTCCTTGTCCTTTTCTTTGGCTTCTGACTTAGTGGTTAGAGTCAACCTTTGACTGGGCGGTCAGGGTCATTTCCTTATCCCTTTCCTTGGCTTCTGACAGGGCGGTCAGAGTCGACCTTCGACCAAGCGGTCGAGGTCATTTCCTTGTCCTTTTCTTTGGCTTCTGACTTAGTGGTTAGAGTCAACCTTTGACTGGGCGGTCAGGGTCATTTCCTTATCCCTTTCCTTGGCTTCTGACAGGGCGGTCAGAGTCGACCTTCGACCAAGCGGTCGAGGTCATTTCCTTGTCCTTTTCTTTGGCTTTTGACCGGGCAGTCAGAGTCGACCTTTGACTGGGCGATCGAGGTCATTTCTTTGGCCTTTTCTTTGGCTTCAGACCTGGCGAACAGAGTCAACCTTCGACCAGGCGATCGAGGTCATTTCCATGTCCTTTTCCTTGGCTTCTGACCGGGCAGTTAGAGTCGACCTTCGATCGAGCGATCGAGGTCATTTCCTTGTCCTTTTCTTTTGCTTCTGACCGGGCCTTAAGAGTCGACCTTTGACCGGACAGTCGAGGTCATTTCCTTATCCTTTTCCTTGGATTTTCGTGGATGCGAAATCCAACTGTTTGACCTTTTAACCAGGCGGTCAAGGTCATATCCTTTTCCTTGGATTTTCGCGGACGTGAAGTCCAGCTGTTTGACCTTTTGACCGGGCGGTCAAGGCCGTATCCTGCTCCTTGGATTTTCGTGGACGCGAAATCCAGCTGTTTGGCCTTTTAACTAGGTAGTCAAGGTCATAGCCTTTTCCTTGGATTTTCGCAGATGCGAAATCCAGCAGTTTGACCTTCTGATCGGGCGGTCAAGGCCGTATCCTACTCCTTGGATTTTCGTGGGCGTGAAATCCAGCTGTTTGACCTTTTGACCTAGTGATCAAGGTCATATCCTGTTCCTTGGATTTCGCGAGCGCAAAATCCAGCTGTTGACCTTTTAACCGAGCGGTCAAGGTCCTTTTCCTTGGATTTTCAGGGGCACGAAATCCTGCTGTTGACCTTTTGACTGAGCGGTCAAGGTCCTTTTCCTTGGATTTTCGTGGGCACCAAATCCAACTGTTTGACCTTTTGACCGGGCGGTCAAGGTCATATCCTTTTCCTTGGATTTTTGTGGGCACGAAATCCAACTATTTGACCTTTTGAATGGGCAGTCAAGGTCATACCCCTTTTCTTTGGGTTGGTATCCCCAACTACTCAGTTGATAAGACTTGTCATATCCCGCCTCCTCAGGTTGATACCCTCAAAAATCCGGCTGATGAGTCCGACAACTTATCATTTTCCTGCTAGTGGTTCCCTCTATATGCCGGATTTCTTTGTTTTTTGCCTTGTTACTTCAGCATTGGCATCAGCATTGCATCCAATTACAAGCATCCATTCTCGTGTTTACAATGTTAGCATCAGCTTTGCATTTTACTCTCAAATTCGGCTCTTGCATTTGTTTTCTTTGCACTGGCATCGCATTTCAAGCATTTAGATCAGCAGTCACATGCATTTTTGCATTTTCATTTGGCAACAAGTTATGACTTTCAGTGCATCCACCGGATAAGTGACATAATGCCTACAACAAACACCATTCCTCCGCAACCTCAAAATGGGGGTATCTTGTCAACCTTGAGCATTGGTCTCGGTTCCCTCCGTCCCTCGACCTCGCTCAGGGAGGGGTGTCTGTAGACACCCCGATTTTGAGGTGGCTCATAAGTAAACTCTCCAGATGTTGCTTTGGATGCTGGAAGCTCAACCACTTTTGTATCCTATACGACATTTTTAACTAGCCAGAGATCATCGCACAAACCGACCACAAGCCCATAGCAAGCCCGTGGCCCAATTAGCAATTCAGATAGCTAGGGAGAGCACCAATGTGGAGCACCTGATTGGAGCACCGAGCAAGAGCACTAAAGTGACACACCTAGCTGGAGCACCAGGGTGGCACACCTAACCAGAGCACCATCCAGGTGCACCAAGCTGGCGCATAGCCACTTTTCAGTGTGCTGGCTGCTGGCTTTCCATCTCCCGTACTTGTAACCCTCACCAGCAGATATTCCCTACGAATCTACACCAAGCTCCTCATTTGCGAGGCTGTCTGCATCCCATGGGAGTTACCCTTGTGGAACTCTATAAAAGGACCTCCATTAGCAACCATTTGGCACACTTGGTTGATCCTAAGCAAGCTATCCACTTACTCCAGCAAGTCTCTCTCGTTTTCTTGAGATTATCATGGCCTTCTAGAGCATCTCCAATCCCTCCAAAGCAACTAGGAAGTATTATCTTGAGTTTTCTAAGAAGGAACACCTTGGGCAAGGTAAGTTCATCTCCCTTCTTTTACTTTTAATCCTAGTTCTTGCACTGAATAAAGCATGTCATGAACTTCATAGATAATTTGATTTTATACTGCAAATTTTTCCTTCATCTCTGTTTCTTTCACATAGAGAATCATGATTCTTGCACTCATATGCTAGGAAATCAACAGCCAATATGCCTTCTATGTGTTTACCATTTGCATAAGATTATTAACCTTATTAACTCTTACATATTTTGTAGAATCCTAAGCATGTATGCAGTCATCAACTCATGATTTAGCATGATTTGAAGACTTTCATTTGTTTGTGTCTCATCATGTTTCAATCTCTTATCATCTGTATAACTGATCTGGGTTAAGAAAAATCATTGATCTTTGAAATCTAGACCAGATTCTGAATTAGACTGTAGTCTAATTCAGGGTTTCTAGGGAGAACCACTCTGGCGCACCAAAGTGGCACACCAGAGTGGCGCATCTTACCAAAGCACCATTCTGGCGCACCATTCTGGTGCACTAGTCTAGTCAGAGAGTAAATCACCCTGTTTGCATCATAATCTGCATGGTTTCCCAGATGTTTTTGACCCTGAGTTTTCTGGTGTTGATTCTCTGATATTATTTCTCTTTGCATACATGTTTTCAGCTTAAGTTGATACTATTTTTAAGACTTTTGCACTTTGCATATTTGGCTCATCGCTAAAATCTTGTAGGTTGATTGCCCTATGGACTCCTATATGGAGATTCTTATGCATCAGTCCATGATCTAGATGGTATGGTTGATTCTTGTGGTCTTTATTTAGCATAAAAAGGGGTGTGATCTTGTGTGAGGCATATCGCCTTTGAGCACAAGATCCATGTTATCTTTTCATGCTTGGATTTTCATAGATATTTAAGTTGCATTTTGAGTTTACAAGGACTTTGCATTGCATGATATTCTGGAATCCATCATATTACATGATATTGCACTGCATGGCATTCTGATTTTTTTTCCCTGCCACATTTTCCCCCACCAAGTAGAGCACATAGGTGGCGCACCAGTCTAGTGCACCACACAGGCGCACCAGCCTGTTTTCCAGTGGCACACAGCAACTTTTTGCATGGATTTTAGCATGTTTTCCCATATGGAGTTGCTTTTGGTTTTCTCTACTTGTCTTCCTCGATATATCAGAAAGGCCCTATTCTGTTTTTAGCCTTTTCCATGCATGGTAGATCATGTTTTGCATATAGTAAAGCAAGGATGAAAATCACTTGAAGTTCTTAGATCTTTGATCTTATTTATGCAATATCCTTGCGTCAATGCTTGACTCGCAATACAAGTGATCCTTCTGAGCATTAGGACACACCCCACATCCCATGCACTCCTATTTAGTATAAGACACCACTCACTTAGCATGCCATTGCATATCGCCCTCGGGCGTACAGAAATGGCTTAAAAGCCGACATTCCATATAAGTAAATGAGAAACCCATAGAAAGACCGATTTTTCGGACGCACAAGGGTGCCTAATACCTTTCTCGTGCGTAACAGGGATCCTTGCCCAATTTTCTAGTTGATGATCTTCTTTTCCATTCGCTTTATTGCATGATTTGAATGTTTTTAAGTGGTTTTCCTCGTCTTCCTTTTTAATAGACTTGGTGGCGACTCCTACTTTTTTATCATTATTTTTATTGATTTGCCATGACTTTGCCAACCCTCGTGTATTTGGCCTTTCATGCCAATCCTAAGGCTGTCGCCAGCAAGGTTACAAGAACTGGCGACTCCGCTGGGGATAACCAGATCCCGGCTTTTGTTTTGGGTTTCTCGTTTACTTTGGCTTTTCTCCTTGTTTGCTTATTTCCTTGCTTTGCTTTGGTTGTCCCTTTATAAGTGGTGTCTTTCTTATATGCATGCCTTTTGTATAATGGGTGTTTCCTTTTTACATTTGCTATGTCACCATTGTTGCACATAACCTGCACATGCTTCTGTTTGTTAATTCATGGCTGATTTGCATGTTTATTTCCCTTCTTGTATATGCCATGTTTAGGAGATTAGAGACATGCCTGCTCTCCCCATTTGGTTAATGAAAATATAAAAACCAAAATCAATAAAACATAAGGCGAACTAGTGACAAATTGCATATTTTCCCCACAGTTTAATAAACTTGCAAGTAAAAAACTCAAAGCATACTTTGCATTCATCATATAGGGCATGCATCTTCTCATCTCTTGAGTCTGCCTATACAGTTTGTGATGGACATTTCTCGGTGTCTCATCTTATGGCTTTGGCGTGGGATGAAATACCGGTATGTCCCCTTTTGTCTGGGGTCGTGTCGGTGTTAGTAGAGGGTACAACCTACTGCTTTGGCAGAGGACGAGGCCCCGAACGCACCACCCATACGTTCACTGCCTAAGCTTTGGCTGGGATTTAGAACAGGGACCTTAATCTTTCTAACCATGAGTCGGAGACCTATTCACCCCTGTGTCAACCTAGAGTAGACGGCTTGGTAGGACACCCCTAGGTTGCGAGGGAGCGCATACTAGAGGCTTTCATGCATTTTGCATCTCATACCACCATAAACATTGCATCTTTTCTAACTTGTTTGTTTATGTGCATAGAATTCTTGTCAACGTGCGAGTTTCCTTAGCCTGAGCTCGAGACCTTTCCTTTCGCTGACTCTCGTTGCGACCCCATTTTGGACCACGTCTCCCGAGTTATCCGTCACTTTCGACAATAGCTCGTCCTAGGATCCGTCCTCTCATTCCCAGCCGCAGTCCGGTCCTTACCCGCTCGCGATCCGCCATGGCCCAACATACCAGCGAGCCCCTTTCCCCTGCTGTTTAGGAGGAGGTCCCTATTTCGGTGTACCCTTCCTTTGTTTCTGTTCCCGTTATCTCTACTGCCTCCACTTTCGCCCTAGCTTCTGGAGGACCTCCGCCATTCCAGTTCCGTGACCCTATGGCTACCCCACCTTTGGGGCCACCTACTTGGTCTTCTGCTGCTGTTGGGGTCTCAGTAGTTGAGTCTGTTCCTCCCTAGGGCTATGTGTTTACCAGCCCTCCCCCGACTGCAACTGTCTCTGTAGTAGCCTCCCCCCAGTTTGCACAATTAGGGTCTCAGCCTCTTGTTTCTTCCCCTACTTTGCCTCGTCTCTCCAGCGATAAGGGTGCCGACATTACCTTTTGTAACACCATCACAACACCCACCACAGCATGCATCTCTCTTATCTGGTGGCCAGCCGTCTAGGCTGGTGGGAGCATGGCCCACCATGAGCGTTATACCTGAGGCCATTCCGGTCCAACAGCTCTTGCTCCCGCACTCTACACCACCTGTAGCACCACCCCCTACATTGTCTTCACCCTTGTATCAGACACAAGCCTCATCTTTTGTCCCCCATCACACAGCACCCATGCACGGGTACACTGGCCATCCTGTCGTAGCACCAGACGGCGGAATGGTGGATCCAGCGGTGCCCTTAGGGGTGACCCATACAGTGTAAGTGGCCCCCGCATCTGCTACAAAATCCACTACTGCAGTAGCTCCAGAAGCGCTCCTTGCGAGGATGAACGATTTGGAGAGCACTCTTTGGCACTGGCAAGGCAGGGATCACCGGTCCTACCAATTCCGGGACCTCTATTATTAAGGCGACTCTCCGACCGAATTTTGAAATCCCGAAATTCGACAAATATAATGGTGAGGGCTGCCCGATTTCCCATCGTAGAGCTTATTACGAAGACCTCGCCCAGCTCCAAGCTGACGAAAAGTTGTTAATCCGCCTGTTCCAGAAGAGTCTTATGGGGCCCGTGTTGAAGTGGTTCACTTCCCTCGACATGGCAACCATTAAGTCTTGGGATGACCTTACCCAGGCGTTCCTCAAACAGTATTCCGTTAACCTCGACCTAGTCCCAAAGCGTGAGGACTTAGTCACAATCAAGTAGAGGCCCCAAGAAACATTTGGGGAGTATGTTGGACGTTGGCAGTCCTTGGCTTCGCAGGTCAAAGATAGACCCTCCGACGAGGAGTCTATTGAGATCATGATCCGAGGAGCACAGCCAGCAGTCGGGGCTCTACTCAGAATTCAGCCAATCGCCATCTTTTCTGCATTGCTTCGGGCGGGTGCCGGTGTTCAGAGTTCACTGCACGACAGTAGTTTTCCAACACTCTTTGCATTTGCCAAGCAAGCCACTTCCTCACATAGTGGCGCTAGCAGCAGCAACAACAACAATAACCATAATGCCAATCCACCAGGAGGTGGGATCCCTCTAAGGATACAATTTCTTACATTAGAGTCCCTACTGCACTGATGAATGCCCATCTGCCCCCTCAGCATCAATTAGTTTATGAACCCACGCCCACACCTAAAGCACCTCATGCACCACACATCACTCCCAGTGCCACTCCAGTTTATCCTACCCTTTAAGTGGTGGTGCGCCCGCCATTGGCACATCCGCAGCCAAGGCGGCAATGCCGTGACAGGCGCCACTATACCCCTTTAGTGGAACCATTGAGCATGGTATTCCCTAAAGTCACATCCCTCCTGAGGCTGTCTGAGGTGCGCCTGCCACCATGTCCGCTTCCTGCTTGGTATAATGCGAACACGTTCTGCAATTTCCATCGGGTCGCGGGTCACTCGACGAACAATTGTCTCACATTAAGGAACACGATCCAGGACTTGATTGACCAAAAGGTCATTGTGATTAACACCCAAGTGGCAGGCCCCGCGCCCACATCAGCAGCCGCACAAGCACCACCAGCACAACCCAGCATAATTAGCCAGCCATTACCTCAGCATTCAGACCCAGGAGCAGCAGGCTCCACGGGAGTCAATTCCATTTTTTCTAGTTGATTCTATCCGATCTTTTATTCGTCCTACTATTTTTTATGCCTGTTGTATCTATCCTTCCTTGGTGATTCCAGGGAGTCATTAGTTTGATTCGTCCTCCCATTGAAGCAGTCTCATCGTTCAGCTTCAAACCTCGTCCGCTTCGAGCCTAAACTTGAAATGTTTTGTACGGTGTCAACTAATTTGAGCCGGTCAATTCCATTCCTGTCATTTGGCCATTCATAGTGACCCCCGTCTGATGGTCGAAAACTTGTGTCGCAACTGGGGTTACGAGAAAGGAATCCCTTGGGTGATACGACTAAGGAAACGTCGAACCAGACAAGGTGGAAGTACAAAGAGAGCACGACGAATTGGGATACGAGCGTCGAAACCAGCGGAAGAGATCCCCTGCGCTCAGGTAAGTCCCCAAAAATGATCATTTCCCGCAATTTAATTAACTTCACCAGTGCAGGCGTCTTAAATCCAAGCCAAAGTTTGTTCATAGACTCAATGGTCATTCATTGTCAGAGCAGACCTGGAAGCAGTTTCAGAGTTGTACAGTGCTTAGCAGAGTCAGAACAGTTGGCAGTGCGTCAGGCAACAGCAGCACAAGATCCTGTTCAGAAGGCAGACTCAAGAGCCTGACAGATGATACTGTTGGAGATCTGGACATTTTATTCCAGGAACAGTTGGATGTGCTCACAGAAGATTCAATAGAGCACGACAGAGTCAGAGAAGGAGAAACATTTGTTTCACCACTACAACCTGAACCACCAGGACCAAGCTTCAATTATGGTCCTTCAAGAATTGGAGAAAAGTTTTCACTGGATCAATCATCGTCACCCATCAGCATCTCCTAACTGAAAAGTACTACTAGCGATCATCGACCACTCCTGAGCCTTGCAAAACATTCCATTGTGGGCCGTGCATCTTTATGTTTCCTATTTTCACATAAATCGTGTCATGTGCATTGTACTTTCTTTTTGTATTGTAATCATAATAAGAACATTAGCATAACCATTGCCCAATGAGGAAATTCGAAAGCCAGCCTGCTTAGGAAGAGTTTTGATCCTCCTCACGTGTTACTACCTATGTGACCTAGGGAGTGAGGGAGCCAGTATTTGTGGGAAAGTGGACGAAATGTACAAATTCCTAAGGGGCCTATACCTCCAAAGGGAGAAAAAATGATAGGTTGTGAATGAGTGTGAGCCAACAAAAACATAGACATCAGAGCACAAAAGAAATAAAAAGATAGAAGTTGTAGATAGAAGTTGGCTCCAATGAGAGAGGCATGCAAGGCGACTCTATCCCTATCACATAACTTGGAGAGGACTCAAAGCATACACCTACCAAGCCCCTACTTGAAAAGGGACTATCCACCCCTTTTACATCAAAAAGAAGAAAGAGCAGTCACCCCTCAGCCTAGGTGTTTATTACCTCCAAGCAGGGATAGGGTAAGTCAGCATGCCTTTGACGGAGTAAAAGAAAAATGAATTATTGAAAAAAGTAGGTGTAGGACCCTAGGAGTTTGGCATGGAGCCCATTTTATCCCAAAAAAACCATTGGTTGAGTGAGAGCCACCATAAACCTAGGAATCCTGGTGCTGAGGGCATTCTAGTCCCTTGTAGCAGGCAATGAAGGCTTCCTCGGTGCTGAGGGCATATCTCCTCTAAACCACGCATAAATCTTGCTTCCATTTTATAAGTTCTGCATAAATCATTTGGCATTCAACATTTTCGATTACACCACTTTTTGCATTTTGCATTGCTTTGCAAGGCGTTTGTCCATGTTCCAACCAGGGGCATGCCAGCTGCCTTTTAAGTTGGAATTTTGGCAAAAAAGGATCTCCAGCCAAGGGTATGTTAACTGCTCTTTGGTTGAGGACAAGTCTTTGACTAGGGCCATGCCAGCTGCCTTTCTAAGTCAAGAAGATCGTAGGGACAATACCACTTTTGGGAGCATGCAGATAAGGCTTCTCACAAGCACTTCAGGATAAACCTGTCAGTTCACAGAAGCATAGCCGTCACGGCACATGAAACAGGTTGGTGGCATTTATAGCAATAGCCCACAAGTCTAGCGGACTTCTTCCAAGGCGAGAGTTAACTCTGTCTACCTGAAGCGAAAGGCAAGGAAAGTGGGTTTCCAGAATCTAGCCACAGCGCATAACAAGTTCACTTCAACCATGGCAATATTCAACAATGAAGAGGACATGCCCCAAACTCACAGTTGCTCACGATCCTCAGCAATCAGTGCTCAATGTTTGCAGAACATCAGAACAGTGCTTTGGTGTCACCATGGTTAGATGCCCAGGCAGATATGATTTGGCAATTATGACAGTTATCCAGTGAGCCCCATCACATGCAAGCATTTTCATTTCCAAGGCCAAAAGTGCAAAATGGCCACGAGAATTGCATTGTTGTCCTCCGCACTCCGCAGTCTTCAAGACTGCCAAGAAAAGCACATGCACAAGTCTTCAGGAATTCACTAGATGGGTAACTTTGCCAAAAAGCCCCTTTACACCGTGAAGTGTGTAGAATAACCCACAAGGGGTGAGACAAATAATATTTGAGCAGACGCCTGCAAGCGCCCAGCAGAATATCAAATATCATAGCACAGCAACAACACAGCAATCAGAAGTTTGTCATATCAGGAAATTTGCAACAATGCCCCCCAGTTTCAGAAAACCCCAGCTTTGTCTTTGCAAACTCACAAACAAAGCCGATTGAGATCAAAACTCCAACGAGATTCTTTCAGAAGATATTGCATGCATCTCAGCAAACAACGGTTTCTATCACAGAGCCAAAAGCAAGTGCATTTACCGTTCCGCTCCTGGAGCGCAATTGCAGTCAATTTCCATCCTAGGGGACAATCCAAGGATTATCGCTTTTTGTTTTTCGGACTCTCCTTCTGGGCGGATGAGATCCTTCTATCCCTTCTTTTTTTCGTGGATTCTCGCGAGCGCAAGATCCTTTTCTTTGGCTTTTGACCGGGCGGTCAAAGTCGACCTTAGACCGGGCGGTCAGAGTCGACCTTAGACCGGGCAGTCGAGGTCATTTCCTTATCCTTTTCTTTGGCTTCTGACCGGGCCATTAGAGTCGACCTTTGACTAGGCGGTCGAGGTCATTTCCTTGTCCTTTTCTTTGGCTTTTGATCGGGCGGTCAGAGTCAACCTTTGATCGGGCGATCAGGGTCATTTCCTTATCCTTTTCCTTGGCTTCTGACCGGGCGGTCAAGGTCATTTCATTGTCCTTTTCTTTGGCTTCAGACTGGGCGGTTAGAGTCAACCTTTGACCAGGTGGTCGAGGTCATTTCCTTGTCCTTTTCTTTGGCTTCTGACCGGGCGGTCAGAGTCGACCATTGACCGGGCGGTCAAGGTCATTTCCTTATCCTTTTCTTTGGCTTCTGACCGGGCGGTCAGAGTCGACCTTTGACCGAGCGGTCGAGGTCATTTCCTTATTCGTTTCTTTGGCTTTTGATCGGCCTGTCAGAGTCGACCTTTGACCAGGCGGTCGAGGTTATTTCCTTTTCCATGGCTTTTGACCGGGCCGTTAGAGTCGACCTTTGATCGGGCAGTCGAGGTCATTTCCTTATCCATTTTCTTGGCTTCTAACTAAGCAGTTAGAGTCAACCTTTGACTGGGACGTCGGGGTCATTTCCTTATCCTTTTCCTTGGCTTCTGACCGGGCGGTCAGAGTCGACCTTCGACCGGGCGGTCGAGGTCACTTCCTTGTCCTTTTCTTTAGGCTTTTGACCAGGCGGTCAAAGTCGACCTTCAACCGGGCGATCGAGGTCATGTCCTTGTCCTTTTCTTTGGCTTCTGACTGGGCGGTCAAAGTCGACCTTCAATCGGGCGGTCGAGGTCATTTCCTTGTCCTTTTCTTTGGCTTCTGACAAGGCAGTCAGAATCGACCTTCGATCGGGCGGTCGAGGTCGTTTCCTTTTCCTTTTCTTTGGCTTCTAACTGTGCCGTCAGAGTCGACCTTTGACCTGATGATCGAGGTCATTTCTTTATCCTTTTCCTTGGATTTTTGTGGATACGAAATCCAACTGTTTGACCTTTTGACTGGGCGGTCAAGGTCGTATCCTACTCCTTGGATTTTTGCGGGTGCGAAATCTAGCTGTTTGACCTTTTGACCTGGTGGTCAAGGCCATATCTTATTTCTCGGATTTTCACAAGCGCGAAATCTAGCGTTGACCTTTTGACCGGGCAGTGAAGGTCCTTTTCTTTGGATTTTCGCTGACGCGAAATGAAGCTGTTGACCTTTTGACCAGGTGGTCAATGTCCTTTTCCTTAGATTTTAGTGGGCACGAAATCCAACTGTTTGACCTTTTAACCGGGTGGTGACCTTTTGACCTGGCGGTCAAGGTCATATCCTTTTCCTTGGATTTTTACGGGCACGAAATCCAACTATTTGACCTTTTGACTGGGTGGTCAAGGTCATATCCTTTTTCTTGGATTTTCGTGGGCGTAAAATCCAACTATTTGACCTTTTGACCGGGTGGTCAAGGTCATATCCTTTTCCTTGGATTTTCGTAGACGCGAAATCAAGCTGTTTGACCTTTTGACCAGACGGTCAAGGTCATATCCTTTTCCTTGGATTTTCGCAAGTGCGAAATCCAGTTGTTTGACCTTTAGACCTGGCAGTAAAGGTCGTATCCTGCTCCTTGGATTTACATAGGTGCGAAATCCAACTATTTGACCTTTTGACCAGGTGGTCAAGGTTGTATCCTTTTCCTTGGATTCTCGCAAGCGTGAAATCCTTTTCTATGGCTTCTGACCGGGCGATCAGAGTCAACCTTTGACTAGGCGGTCAAGGTCATTTTCTTCTAGATTTTCGTGGATGCGAAATCCTTTTCCTTGGCTTCTGACTGGGCGGTCGAGGTCATTTCCTTTCCTTTTCCTCGGATATTCGCAGGCGCGATGTCCAGCTGTTGACCTTCGGTCGGGCGGTCGAGGTCTTTACTTTCCCTTTTCTTCTGAATTTTCGTGGACGCGAAATCCTTCTACTTGACTTTTGACTAGGCGGTCAAAGTCGACTTTCGGCCGGGCGGTCGAGGTCCTTCTCCTTTTCCCTGGATTTTCGCGGACGTGAAATCCAGCTGCTTGACCTTTTGACCGGGCGGTCAAGGTCCTATTCTTTTCTTTAGATGTTCGCAAGCGCGAAATCCTTTTGCTTGCCCTAGGTCCGTGCAGACAGGGCCTTCTATTCTACTTGACAAATAATGCATTTTGTCATACTCCTTTTCTTTGGGCTGGTATCCCCAACTACTCGGTTGACAACGGTCATACTACCTGGTGATCGGGTTGACAAGACTTGATTGACTTGTCATATCCCGCCTCCTCATGTTGATACCCTCAAATATTCGACTGATGAGTCCAACAACTTATCATTTTCCTTCCAGTGGTTCCCTCTATGCGCAGGATTTCTTTATTTTTTGCCTTATTACTTCAGCATTGCATACACTTACAAGCACCCATTCTCGTGTTTACAATGTTAGCATCAGCTTTGCATTTTACTCTCAAGATCGGCTCTTGCATTTGTTTTCTTTGTACTGGCATCGCATTTCAAGCATTTAGATTAGTAGTCGCTTGCATTTTTGCATTTTCATTTAGCAACAAGTCATGACTTTCGATGCATCCACCGGATAAGTGACATAATGCCTACAGCAAACACCATTCCTTCGCAACCTCAAAATGGGAGTATCTTGTCAACCCTGAGCATTGGTCTCGGTTCCCTTCATCCCTCGACCTCGCTCAGGGAGGGGCATCTGTAGACACCCCGATTTTGAATTGGCTCATAGGTAAACTCTCCAGATGTTGCTTTAGATGCGGGAAGCTCAACCACTTTTGAATCCTATTCGACATTTTTAACTAGCCAGAGATCATCGCACAAACCGACCACAAGCCCATAGCAAGCCCGTGGCCCAATTAGCAATTCAGATAGCTAGGGAGAGCACCAATGTGGTGCACCTGATTGGAGCACAGAGTAGGAGCACTAAAGTGGCACACCTAGCTGGAGCACCAGGGTGGCCCACCTAACCAGAGCACCATCCAAGCGCACCAAGCTGGCACATAGCCACTTTTTAGTGTGCTGGCTGCTAGCTTTCCATCTCTCGTACTTGTAACCCTCACCAGCAGATATTCCCTGCGAATCTACGCTAGGCTCTTCATTTGCGAGGTTGTCTGCATCCCATTGGAGTTACCCTTGTGGAACTCTATAAAAGGACCTCCATTAGCAACCATTTGGCACACTTGGTTGATCCTGAGCAAGCTATCCACTTACTCCAGCAAGTCTATCTCATTTTCTTGAGAATATCCTGGCCTTCTAGAGCATCTCTAGTCCCTCCAAAGCAACTAGGAAGTATTTTCTTGAGTTTTCTAAGAAGGAACACCTTGGTTAAGGTAAGTTCATCTCCTTTCTTTTACTTTAAATCCTAGTTCTTTCACTGAATAAAGCATGTCATGAACTTCATAGATAATTTGATTTTATGCTGCAAATTTGTCTTTCATCTCTGTTTCTTTCACATAGAGAATCATGATTCTTGCACTCATATGCTAGGAAATCAACAGCCAATATGCCTTCTATGTGTTTACCATTTGCATAAGATTATTAACCTTATTAACTCTTACATATTTTGTAGAATCCTAAGCATGTATGCAGTCATCAACTCATGATTTAGCATGATTTGAAGACTTTCATTTGTTTGTGTCTCATCATGTTTCAATCTCTTATCATCTGTATAACTGATCTGGGTTAAGAAAAATCATTGATCTCTGAAATTTGGACCAGATTCTGAATCAGACTGTAGTCAGATTCAGGGTTTCTGGGGAGAACCACTCTGGCGCACCAAAGTGGCACACCAGAGTAGCGCATCTTACCAGAGCACCATTCTGGCGCACCATTCCGGTGCACCAGTCTAGTCAGAGAGTAAATCACCATGTTTGAATCATAATCTGCATGGTTTCTCGGATGTTTTTGACCTTGAGTTTCCTAGTGTTGATTCTCTGATATTATTTGTCTTTGCATACATGTTTTCAGCTTAAGCTGATACTACTCTTGAGACTTTTGTACTTTGCATATTTGGCTCATCGTTGAAATGTTGTAGGTTGATTGCCCCATGGACTCCTGTATGGAGATTCTTATGCATCAGTCCATGATCCAGATGGTATGGCTGATTCTTGTGGTCTTTATTTAGCATAAAAAGGGGTGTGATCTTGTGTGAGGCATATCGCCTTTGAGCACAAGATCCATGTTATCTTTTCTTGCTTGGATTTTCATAGATATTTAAGTTGCATTTTGAGTTTACAAGGACTTTGCATTGCATGATATTCTGGAATCCATCATATTACATGATATTGCACTGCATGGCATTCTGATTTTGTTTCCCTAGCACATTTTCCTGCACCACGTAGAGCACATAGGTGGCGCGCCAGACTGGAGCACCAGTCTTTTGCACCACACAGGCGCGCCAGCCTGTTTTCTAGTGGCACACAACAGCTTTTTGAATGGTTTTTAGCATGTTTTCCCGTATGGAGTTGCTTTTGGTTTTCTTTGCTTGTCTTCCTCGATATATCAGGAAGACCCTAGTCTATTTTTAGCCCTTTCCATGCATGGTAGATCATGTTTTGCATATGGTAAAGCAAGGATGAAAATCACTTGAAGTTCTTAGATCTTTGATCTTATTTATGCAATATCCTTGCATCAATGCTTGACCCACGATACGAGTGATCCTTCTAAGCATTAGGACTCACCCCACATCCCATGCACTCCTATATAGCGTAAGACACCACTCACTTAGCGTGGCATTGCATATCACCCTTGGGCGTACAGAAAAGGCTGAAAAGTCGACATTCCATATAAGTAAATGAGAAACCCATAGAAAGACCGATTTTTTGGGCGCACGAGGGTGCCTAAGACCTTCCTCGTGCGTAACAGGGATCCTTGCCCAAATTTCTGGTTTATGACCTTCTTTTCCATTGGCTTTATTGCACGATTTGAATGTTTTTAAGTGGTTTTCCTCGTCTTCCGTTTTTAATAGACTAGGTGGCGACTCCAGCTTTTTTATCATTATTTTTATTGATTTGCCGTGACTTTGCCGACCCTCGCGTATTTGCCCTTTCGTGCCAATCCTGAGGTTGTCGCCGGCATGGTTACAGACAATGAGAGGCATCGCCGCTCAGTCTAGTGGCACATGCCTTAGATTGGCCCAGTAGCCCAAATCTGTCTTGGACAGATCAAACGTCAAACAAGCCTAATTAAGCAATTATGTTTCAGAGAAAAAGTCGATTTTAATGAGTTTAGATTTTTATTTAATGAACTATTTAATCTTTGTTCACTCAATCATATAGGTTCCTATGGCAAGGGTGAAGTCGATTTCAAAGATTCTAGGGGGCACTCAGTAGGATTTGGGCTTATTGGTACCACTCCTTGACCTTTGCCAAGGACCACCAAGATGGCCGAGGCTGCAAGTTTGTCTCTCTAATGAGGGGTCCGCAAACCAAGATTTTGTCCTTATGGGTCGATCCTAACAAACCACAAAGCAATAAATAAACACAAAACAACAAGATATCAAGTTTCTACTAGGGCTTGTTACATACTTAGGGAGGAAGGTGAAGTCTGAAACATGTCCCTAGGACACCTTAGGTTCCCTAACCTAATAATCAAAACCGAGATAGAGTATGGGTAGGCAACTTACACCAACTCGGGTTCACTCTGCTCAATTGGTCAAATCAGATAGAGAACCCTAAGGAACTATAACCTTGTTATCATTCAATTAGTTTCCACCCTATTGGGGGACAGAAAAAACCCTAGAAACTGTTAAGAAACCAAAATAACAGTGTGCAGGAATGTTATTGATTTTATTTATTCAGATCACTATTGTAGGCAATAAAAATCAACACAAACAGTAAAATAAACAAAGCCTATAGGGAAAAATGTTTTGGGGACCATTAGTTGCCTGTCTAATAAGTGCCTGACCTCGTCGCCTATGGGTCTGGCGACGAGTCCAGTTGCCCCTTGTTACAACGACTGATGGTCATCTTCCTCCTCTCGCATGCATGGGTTGCCCTAGGATTACAAGTCTGGTTTCTTTCCTCTCCCTCTCTCTCTCTCCTGTGCATAGGGGTCTAGGGTTTTGGCATTGGGTTTAGTCTCTCTCATTCTTGCTCTCTCTTTCTATCTTTCTCTCTTTCTCGTATGGTGGACTGTGGGTTGTGGGTGTGTTAATGCATGGGCTGCCTCTCTCTCTCTCTCTCTCTCTCTCTCTCTCTCTCTCTCTCTCGTGCATGGGTACGGGGCTTCTCCCTCTCTCTCTCTCTCTCTCTCTCTCTCCCTCTCTCCCTCTCGTGTGTTGGACTGTTGGTTTAGGCATGGAGGACGTCTCTAGCTATGATATGGAGGGGAGGGATGGGAAGAAGGTTGGGAGTGGGAGGCTCCTCTCTCTAAGGTTTCAGTATGGTTTTTGGGATGGGAAGGAGGATGGCTTCTATTTCTCTTTCTGGACTCTCTTCTATTTTCCTCTTGCTAGGGTTTTCTTCTCTACTCTCTCTCCTACGTGAATTCCTCTCCTCTCCTTCCATGCCTCCAATGCTCTAACCTGTCCTCAACTCTCTCATGTGGGTAGTCTTATATAGGATTAGGGTTTTCATGTGGGACGTAGATGTAGGGCTCTCGAACGAACGGTGAGGATGGGTGTAGTGCTTGCATGGGCTTAAGGTTTAGGTTGGGTTGGGCTTGTTATTTTGGTCTCATTTTATATTTTTTTAGGTTTATGCTTTTACTTATTTTATTATTTTCGGTCTTTTAGGTTTGGGTTATATCTTTATTTATTATTTTAGGTTTGATTTATTCTTTTAGGTTTACTTTTAACTTATTTTATCTTTTTAGGTTGGTTTCATTTTATTCTTTTATGTTCACTTTTAGTTTATTTTATCTTTTTAGGTTTAGATTTTATTCTTTTAAGTTGTTTTTAGTTTATTTTATCTTTTTAGGTTTAGGTTTTATTTTGAGATTTACATTTAGGTTTAACTTTGGATTTAGTTTATTTTTTAGGTTTATGTTTGGGCTTGTTTTAAGTTTAGTTTGGGTTTACATTTATGTTAGGGCTTGTGGTGTTTGGTTTGGGATTTAGGACAGATTTTGGTTTGTTTTTGGGTTTAATGGGGCAGATTGGATCCAATGTAGCCAGAGCGTTATTTAGGAAGTCCACTGCCAAAGGACTGTAAAATAGGGGTGTTTACAAGATGATGTCGAGGCATTGAAGAGAAACTCATGTTGCCTGCTAGAATTGACGGCCTGAGTTATAGAAGGCAAGGAGGCAGCCATGCTTATTGTGGCTTGGGTCGTGCTGGATGTGGTGGTCACATCAAAGGGGTTGACGTGTGATCTCAACCACGTATGCTAGGCCTCTGATAGCATTAATCGGCTTCCTTGATAGTCTATTACAAATGACTAAAAAAGGAAGGAAAAGATATAGACTCTGTGCAACACTACGCTGTATCCTGCTACAAATGTCTAGGCATGTAAAACAAATACAGGCTCAAACACAAATAAACGCAAAGGAGATGTTTACAACTCTGATTAACTAAGAAACTAAAGACTCAGGACTATGTCAGTAACCCTGTAACCTATTATTGCATGCACTGACCAAACCACCTTGCAAATAAGTCAATCAAAACATGTTCTTTTGACGTCGCTTGTTAGTACGACATCATAGCACATCGTCAATCAAGAGGGCGACGCTAGAAGTCATCAATCAATCAAGCGACGCATGACCCTGGCTGGTCCAACAACCAGGATCTACCCTAGGCTGACCAAACACCAAGCAAACCTAATTAAGTAGTCAAGTTTAAGGAAAAATGCAGGTTTTAAATGGTTTAGATAGTTAATTAATAGCCTTATTAAACTACGTTCTCTCAACCTGTTAGGTTCCTATGGCAAGGGTAAGGCTGACTTCAGGGTCACTCAATAGGATTTGGCTTCTTCAGTATTGTTCTTTGACCTTCGTTAGGGTCCACCAAGAAGGCCTAGACTGTGAGTATGTCTCTCTAAAGAGGAGCCTATAACCCAGGATTCTGTCCTTAGGGTCGGTCCTAGCAAACCCCAAAGCAATAAATAAACATGAAATGACAAAGTATCAAGTATCTACTAGGGTTTATTATAGGCTCAAGGAGAGAGATTGATTCTGAAATATGCCACTAAAACTCCTTAAGTTTCCTAGTCTAGTAATCACAACCAAAGACAGAGCATGAGTGCGACTAGCATTGGCCCAGTTCACTCGGCTCGGATGCTCAAGTTAGAGGAAGATTCTTAAGGAACTTTAACCTTACTGTAATGCAATTAGTTTCCACCTTATTGTCGGACAGAAAATAGACCTAAAAACCATTAAAAAACCTAAAATAGACAAGTCGACAATATTATTTTTTGACCACTATAGATCAGGGAAAACAACACAAGCTACTAAAAACTAGAGATCTACAATGAAAAACCTATGTCTGATCCTATCGCCGCTCTTGGAGGTGTCTCTGTGTGTCGCCAATAGAAGTTAGATGAGACACGTCACCGATGGTATGGGCAGCTAAGGACCAGAGACCTATTTGTCAAGAAAAAACCCAATAAAAAGGTCTAGAGTGTCGCAAAACCCTATGTGTGCAACTCCTAGGACCTAAAATAGCACCTAAATCTACAAAATTAAATGAAAGTAGAAGAAAAAGGATGCTCACGTAGCACGGGGGTTGGCTCAAAAGCCAGTCCCACCGTGATCGCTAATTTTTGATTGTTGTTGTTTGTGATTGCTCCTATTCGAGGTGGAATTCTAAGATGTAGTTGAGAGTTGTAGTCGTAGATTATCCAACTCACTAGATCGACTACAGGATGTCGTCTAGCGGCTTCCTCATGCAACATGATGTCTTTCCCTTCAAAACAAATAAATTGGATTAGATCTAAGTGCAGTAACTAAAGTCAAAAACATAATAAATAATATGAACAAATGCAACTAATACTAACCAGGGGTTGTCCCTACATGCATATCCAATGAGTTATCTAAAAATGCAATAAATGAAAATAAAAAGAGAATTGGAAGACACTCCCTTCACCCTTGTGCGATTGACATGGAGTAGAAGAAGTGGAGGCATGGGTGTAGGTCTGGAATAGATGGGATGGGACTAAAGGATTGGGCTTTCTCTAGAGATTTCGACAAGGCTTCACCTAGGTTTCACTCTCTAAACAACCTCCCTCAGACATCTCTCCAGCTTCCTAGATCTCAATGTCTAGGAGTCTATTTGTAGGCATTAGAACGTCAAATCTCATTGAAAAACGAGCCAAGGAAGCTCCTAGATACTAGACCAGATTTTTAAATTCAAAAATTGGATATTTTAGCCTCATCTCCTATGGCACAGATGACATATCCAAATATGTCGCTACGTGGACTAGTGACAGCTCAGAAGATCATATTTTTTGATGTGGAAAAAAAGGCAAAAAAATATCGTTGGGGCTAGTCGCCACCCATAGCGGTGTCACACATAAATATCACAATATTTAAAATTAAAATCCAAAACTGATCAACCAAATATCTAGTAACAATATGTGACTTGTCCTACTGATTTAAAATTCTCTCATAACTACTAGAATATTCTAGGAATATTTGATTTAAAAATCAAATTGTAAATCCAAATCAAAATGAAATATCTACCTTAAAGATAACATCCCCTGTAATTACAAGAATCATGTTAAATATATCTATAACTCATTCTACACTCGTAATTAGATGAATTTTTAGAATTTTAGCACATGTTGAAATTATCTTTTTAAATTATATGCCATTCTAGCATTCAAAAAGTGATAATTAATATCATATCTCACTTTTAGCAATGATAAAAATATATGATATTAAATTCAACATCACCCACTTTTCTAGAAATTTATAGAATTATCTGGCATTGATAAAGATTTATATGATATTCTATAAATATTTAAGTATGTGGAAAATCCTAGAAATTAGAATAGTCATGGGAAAAAATTATGATGATATTTATAAATATCCCATATATCATATTAAAGCCCAAGATGACAAATTATCTGAAGAGAAAATCCTAAGATGTCAGTTGTCTCATGATTTGGCTTCAAATTCTAGTCACCTGTATTAGTGGCGGCATGTTATGTCGCCTGCAACAACGTCGTTTAGACTCGTCACCTCTCTCGAGAGCAACAGCCTAGTCTCTTGCATTTTATCTCCTGTCTTTTATGTTAAATCCACATAGATTCCTTTAAAGGTCTGGAAAATACTCAAAATTTGCATCAAATCATAAAAAAACATCCTTTTAAAGTTCAAAATACTCAAATCTGCCACCAATTTGAGTAAGGTTAGAGTGTTAGCTCTGCCATAGCTAACGATTCACAATAAAACAATTCAAGGAACTCAAGCTTGCCACCAGCTCAAGCGTGTTAGCTTTGCCACAACTAAAAACCTTGAATCAAGTTAAATTAAGAATGTTTTTAAAGAAAATTGTGAAAAGTCTGGAAAATAAGTCAGAGATCCTTAGCCACATGATCTAGGGTACCTCAAAGGTTCTTATCCTAGATGGACTCTGAGAAATGTGAAAATGGGATATCTACAAAACCAACTCGATCAAGAACTCTACTTCCTTATAAGGTGGCATGTTAGGCAAATTGTCAATGAATACGTTATGATATTTACAAACTACAGTGATGTTGTGAACACCCAACTCAGGAGAAGCGGAGGTAACACCCAACCCTTAGCTAGCGACTTGTAAGCCTTTATTGCTGAAATGACAAGCTTAGGTTCACCCTGACACACACCTTGAACAAAGAAAGAACCATTCTGGAAGACCCAAAATATACACTTCTCCGAGCATAGTCGATCAAAGCAAACTACTACGCCAACTAGTTCATTCAGAGTATTACATCGTACTCTTGCCTGTCCATAATGATAAGGCTTGCATCAAACTCTTTGCCATTCAATGTCATGTCGACAGATCATAGATACTTCCAAGCTAAATTGTTCTCCCCCAATGGCATCACCACATTCACATGAAAGGCCAACCTAGCTGGCCTATCCTCCATCTCCATCGTGAAAAACTCAGAGACATAGGAAAAGAAACTCCTTGAGTCAAACAATACCTTGGCCATCCAGCCTACCACAAGAAAGGAACCTAAATAGCCAAGCACACCAACAAAACAACGTCATTCTCAAATCAAACAGTTCTCCAGAATACAAGAAAGATTACGGTAATTACATTGAGGGTTGTACACCACTACTCATTCTTACCCTCTACCAAGTCTCTCAAAGGTCCAGCGTCAGGGGCTAAAATGGTGAACACTCATCCCTACATTAGCTGCTGCAGTGCGCTTCCTACCTACTCTAGGAGATTCGAGAAAAACCGTTGAATATGCCCCTACTTCCCACAGTTATAGCACACCCCCGAGTCTAGAGCCTACCACAAATGAGGACAATTACCAATGAAATCGCCCACTTGCCTGCATTGGAAACACTGATTCCCTCTGAGAGCACTAGAACCTGTCTAATTGAAGCCAGTGTCGCTACCACCAATGAAACTATGCTAGCCCACAGAAAAACCACCAAACTTCCCCTTTCTTTTCTTCCTTGGACTACCTAAATCACTAGAACTTGGCATGTCCGAGAAAGAGAACCAGGAAGCAAAGGAAGACTTACCCTTTCCCCTGGGATGATTCTCCTTGAACTTCTTGTATTCCTCCTCCAAGCAAAAGACCATCCCCACCATATATGCCACCGTCTGGAACCGATAGCCCATCATCCTTAGCCTCAGCCCTGGATGTATGCTATCTAGGAATCTCTGCACTTACTCCTCCTCTAAGCGATAGGTAGGAGAGAAATGTTCGAGATGGGCAAAAGTGGCGTCATAGTCGAGCATAAACATGCTGCTCTGCTCCAAATTTCGGAAATCTTGGCTAAACTACTCCTTATCATTGTAGGGAAAGTACTTCTCATAAAAGGCTGCCTCAAAATCCATCCACTGGATATTTGTAATGCCCTGACCACGAGTATGCTACCTAAATCATAATATCACAAGCAATATCAATAATTACAGTATTTTATAAACAACTGCAACTAACTAAGGCTCACCTCAAGGAACAATGTGCAGTTAGTGACTCCTACACGAGCACTAAAACTGGACTACATCACCAGCACCTAAAACCAAACAAAGCACGCGTGAGTGACATCCAAGTCACTCAATACACGCCCCACATAAAAAACCACGGCAAAACAGTGAGAAAACACAAATCTAAATTATTATAAAGCATGGTTCTCAAAAATCCATTTCAAAATGTCATTTCTTTTTAAAATATTTGGATTCTCTATCCAGAACATGCCTTTTTTTTCAAAAGCTCACATTCTCTTTTCAATACATGCATTTTCAAGCCTTTTATTGACTTTGAGAAACCCACATTCTCAACCAGATCCAACCTAAAACATTGGGCCTCATAGGGCTCAAAACTAAACCATGTACATTAGCTGGCAACTGGTTAAAACAAAATCCTTGTTTATCACTAGAATCTGAGGATAAGGCATAGGTCTAATTCTAGCTAAACCACACATCTTATTTCCACTTTTCTTATTAGTGTTACCTTGATAAGAGATAACCAGGCACACAAGCAGTAGGTGAAGAAACTATTTCCCCTATCTCCCAACACAACCGCTGTGAAGTTTCCCATGTGGGAGGACACCACCCTAGCCAACAGGCCTCAATTTCAATTCATATGCACGGGGATACGTCTTTTCTTGATGTCGCATCGGTGACCCGAACACCTGGTTCATATGCTCATTATTGAATTTTATGTTCCTCCATGTCATCCACATAGGGAAAACTTCATTAATACATGCTCATTACTCATTCAAAACCATTTATTTCCATTTTTCATAATCATTATTTCATATGGGCCAGGGGTCAAGTTTGGTCTGTTGAACCAGATTGGTATACCAAATTAGGCATCAAACACCCAAAATGGTCGATCGAAACTGAGGATCAGTTGTCCGAAAATCCCTACTTCTGTCGATCGAAACACTTTTAGTCGACCAAAATCCCTTAAAACAAAAGACCCAACATTTTCGATCTATCGAATTAGGGTTTCTGGTCGAGTACTGACAAAAAAATGGTATACCGAATCAAAATTGGCATACCAAACTTCCTGATTGGAATTGGGATCTTTGGCAAACCCAACAAACACACCACATAAATCATGAATAAAACATGAGGTGTAAACCCTCAAGTCTACTTCAAAACCCCTCAAACCATTCACCAATCTATTAAGGATGTTGTTCTAAATAAATTCATAAGCCATGATGCTCACTCATGAACACTATAGCAAGCATACAAAATTCGATTAAAAACCCAATGAAATCTTCGACAACCTAGCATGATCTCTATACATTCATGCCATTCATCACATTTCCATCATTCTTACTATTTTTCCATGATTTATCATGTATTTTATATTATTTTCATGTATTCATTCCATTTTCTAAAACAAAAGGAGCAGGAGGAAAGGAGGGGTCACGTACCTCCTCCAACGAGCTCACTCAACTCCAGCAAGCTTCTCCTCCTCATGGCAATGTTCGGCCTCTGGCGACGCACCTCTGGGCTCACACACTCTCTCTCTGGATCTCCCCTGGCTCTTCTCCTCTCTTTCCTAACCTAGCTCCCCACTGCTAACGACAACGTTTCCTCTCCCTTCTCCTCCCCTCTGCTTTATCTCCTCCTCCAACGTGAATTCCACCGACCTATCTGCCCTCCATCACCTAGGCAAGGAAGGGAAGGGATGAACTAGGGTTAACACTAGGCACCCGTGAGGGTGGAAGGGAAAGAGGAAGAAGACGGTACGTGAAAGGAAAGTGGCACTATGCCTGGGTTGACCGAGGTCCAACCTGGGTCCCACACACATGGTACTTCAACGGAAACACAATCAGGGACTAACATTTAGCCACACACAGAGAGAGACACAACTATACCAAAATATCTAATTATCCATTAATAAATCATTTATACAATACTACAATTAATTACATGGTTTACAATTAAAATGGATAATCAAGCCTAGATGTCACATCCTACCCCTTTATAAGAATTTTGTCCTCAGAATTTAGCACTAATAAAACAAGTAGGGGTACTGCTTTTGGATGTCCACCTCATGCTCCTAGGTAGCCTCTTTTGTACCATGATGTTGCCACTGAACCAATACCAATGGAATTAATTTATTCCCGAGGACTTGCTCTTTTCTGTCTAGTATCTGAACTGCATTGTCAATCGTAGATAGGTCCTCTTGCAGGTCCTCTAGTTGCACTGGTATAACTTGGGACACATCGGCCAAACACATCCTCAACATGGACATGTGGAAGGTGTTGTGTACACAAGCCAACTCTAGAGATAGATCTCGTCTGTATGCCACTTCACCAACCCTCTTGGTAATCTGGTACAATCTGATGTATTTCAAGCTCAACTTGCCTCTCTTTCCAAACCACATTACTCCATTGGTAGGTGACACCTTTAGGAAATCGAAGTCTCTTACCTCAAATTCTGAAGGTCTCTACCTCCTATCTACATAACTCTTCTGCCGACTCTGGGTAGATAACAACCTCTTCCTAATCAGGTCTACCTTGTTCTTGTGCTGCTATACGATCTTGGGCCCAATCAACTGTCTCTCACACACCTCACTCCAGCAAGAGGGTGTCCTGTAGGGTATTCCATACAATGCTTCATATGGTGCCATATCAATACTGACGTGGTAACTGTTATTTTATGCAAACTCAATCAAAGGTAAATGATCCTCCTAGCTACCACCAAAATCCAAGGCGTAAGCCCTCAACATGTCCTCTAGTGCCTGGATGGTCCTCTCAGTCTGGCCATCTGTCTAAGGGTGAAAGGCGGTACTAAAACTTAACACTGTACCAAAAGCCTCCTATAAAGCTCCCTAGAACGTCGATGTAAACCTTGTGTCTCTATCAGACACAATAGACACTGAGATGCCATGCAGTCTCACAATCTCTGTAACATACAACTCTACCAGCTTTGCCAACGAAAGGTTCATCCTCATTGGCAAGAAATGTGCCAATTTCGTACGACAATCCACAATCACCCAAACTATATCATTCTTTCTTCGAGTCCTCGGCAAACCCATCACAAAAACCATCGACACATTCTCCCATTTCTACGTTGGAACGTCCAGAGACTGTAAGGTGCCTTTGGGCTTCTGGTGCTCCTTCACCATCTGGTAGGTTGAACACTTCGCCACATATTCAATAATATCCCTCTTCATCCCAGGCCACTAGAAACTCCTTTTCAGGTCCTTATACATATTGGTGCTTCCTAAATGAATGATATATCTAGAGCAATTAGATACGTCAAGAAGACCATTCTTGATTTCCTTGACTTGAGGCACGTACAACCTCGGGTCGTACCTCAACTCACCATCCACCCCAACAGAAAAGTGACATGCATTCCCAGCTTTCAACTTCCTCCAGATATCTGACACGAAAGAGTCATACTACTGAGCAGCAACAATTGCCTCGATCATCCTTGGGTGAACAGACAAATTTGCTAGCACAACTCAGGCAGCACCCTGAAACTGTCTCTGAGGTCTACACTCCACTAGCCCTTCTAACAATTTCCATTCACGAATCATCAAGCTAGCCATGACATGACTGTGCCTGCTTAGAGCATCTACAACTACATTTGCTTTCCCTAGGTGGTGTGACAAGCTGAAGTCATAATCCTTGATGCACTCCACTTAACGCCTCTGTCTCAGATTCAGATCCTTCTAAGTGAAGATGTACTTCAAACTCTTGTGACCTATATACACGTCAAACTGCTAACTATACAGATAATGCCTCCAAATCTTTAGGGCGAACACAACAACTACCATTTCCAAATTATAGGTGGGGTAGTCCTTCTCATGATCTTTTAACTAACGCGAGGCATACGCCACCACCTTACCATGCTGCATCAATACACACCCCAAGCTAGTTCCACAAGCATCACTGTAGACTATGAAATCGTCACTCCCAGAAAGCAAAGTTAAAACTATGGCTGACACTAGACAAGCCTTCAACTCGTTGAAGCTCTCCTCGCACTGCGATTCCTAGGCAAAGTGCACTTCCTTTCAGGTCAATCTGGTCAATAGTGCAACAATCTTGGAGAAATCCTAAATAAATATCCTATAATATACTGCCAAATTGAGAAAACTTCTAATCTCAGTCACTATCTTCGTTCTAGCCTAACTGTTGACAACCTCCACCTTGACTGGATCCACCTTGATGCCTTCTCCTGAGATGATATGACCAAGGAAGGACACCTCCTCTAGCTAAAACTCGCACTTGGAGAACTTAGCATAGAGTTGATGCTATCTCAGTGTCTCCAGTATGATCCTCAAATGCATCTAGTGGGTTTGAACATCTGGAGAATATAGCAGGATATCATTCACAAAGATGACCACAAACTAGTCCAAATAGGGCCTAAACACCCTATTCATCAGGTCCATGAAGGCAGTCAGAGTATTCATCAACCTGAATGGCATAATCAGAAACTCGTAATGTCCATAACAAGTGCAAAAGGCTGTCTTCTGCACATTTGGCTCATTGATCCGCAACTGATGATATCTAGATCTCAGGTCTATCATGGAAAACACTGATACTCCTTGCAACTGATCAAACAGGTTGTCGATCCTAAGCAATGGGTACTTGTTCTTAATAGTGATCTAGTTCAACATCTGGTAGTCTATGCAGAGCTGAAGTGAACTGTCCTTCTTCTTAACGAACAGTACCAATGCTCCCCAGGGTGAAACACTGGGATAGATAAATCCCTTGTCCAACAGTTCCTGCAACTAATTCTAGAGCTCCCTCAATTCAGCAGGTGCCATCCTGTATGGAGCCTTTGGAATAAGACCTGATCCTAGTACAGGGTCAATCACAAACTCCACTTCCTTGTGCGGTGGCATGCTTGGCAATTCCTCTAGAAAGACATCAGGCTGCACCACTGGCAAATCCTCAACCCCAATCACTGGCGAAATAGAAACAGTCATACAGGCCAAATAGCCTACACTGCCTCTTGTTAGATGATGGTAGGCCTTGATAGCAAATATCACCCTTCTAGGTGCACCCAGCATGGTACCTTGCACCACACACCAGCCTTGGCTTGGACACTTTGCTAGGACCCTTCTCTTCGTACAATCAATCATGATTGAATGTTGTGCCAACCAATCCATCCCCATGATGACATCATAATCTTGCATATCCATCAAGATCAAGCTGGCCTGAAAATTCCTGTCTCCCAACTGAACATCAACTGGTCTTAGATAACTCCACACTAGACTGTGCTCCCCCAATAGAGTGACTACATCTAGGTGGAATGCCAATCTAGCTGGCCTGGTCCCGATCTCAGTAGCAAATGACTCGGTGACAAAAGAAAATGAACTCTTAGAGTCGAATAGGACTCAGGCCATCCAGTCAACCACAAGAAAAGATCTTAACATCAACACATCATAACCATAATCATAATCATAACAAAAGATAGTGTCGATTACATATACAATCCATTATTACAAGACAGGATTCAACTCATACAACCATACTAATTCTCACCTTCTAGAACATTTCCTAATGGGCAACATCTGGGGCAGCAATGGAGAACACTCTCCCCTTGGTAGGTTGATGAGGTGCATCTCCCATTGGCTTTGGTGGATTGGGACAATCCTTCTAATAGTGTCCAGACTTCCCACAGTTATAGCACACCACACTGTCTAAACTTCTCTACCTATGCCAACACTGGGCCACTATGTGCCCCTTCTTACCACAAACGTGGCAAGGTCCTGCTTTTAGGCCCCTGCTGGATCCCGTATGGCCGAAACCAACACTTTCTTCTCTACTAGATGTAGGCTGCTCCTTTTGTTTCTTTCCAGAGCTACGAGAACTCTCAAAACTTGGCACTCTAATGACCAAAGCTCGAGAAACAGAAGGTCGGGAGACAGAAGGTTGAGAGACAAACTTCCTCCCCTTATCCTTCTTAGTATATTCCTCCTAGAATAGCCTATGATCATCCTCGTAATGGCTTGCAAGCTCAATAGCATCTGCCAAGGTCTGACATCGGAAGCCAATGACCTTGGATCTCAGTGCTGGATTAAGCCCTTCCACAAATTTCTTGGCTCTGTTCTTCTCTAAAACCACAACCTGAGAGAACTACTCCAGTCAAAGGAAGGACGACTCATGCTCAGTCACAGTCAAGCTTCCCTACTTTAGATTCCGAAATTCTCTATCTAGCTTGTCCCTTTCATGCTCAGGGAAGAACCTCTCATAAAATACCTCTTGGAACTCCTCCCAAGAGATCATCAGAAGGTCCACATTAAGAAACATGGTGCGGCGCGTAGTCCTCCACCACTGGTCTACAACGCCCTTAAGCTGAAATGCTACGATCCAGACCCACTACTCTGCTAGCACTCAATCCCCTCTAGGATCTTTTCTACCTCCAAGAACCAAGCCTCACACTCCTTCGATGTGTTACGCCTATCTAGAGTCGGTGCACCCAACTAGTGGAAATGCTTGACCTATGGGTTTCCTTTTGCCTCATCTTACTGCTACTACCGAAGGACTAGGCAAAATGCCACATCATCACCAAACTCCCGTTGCATGCCCCTCCAAGCACTACCCTCTCCCATCTCAGAGTTAGGCACTGGGGCCTTGCCATGGCTCCGACCTCGATGAGACATCTTCCTGCCAGAGCAACAGAGGAAAACAACAACTAAAATCAGGTGCAAGACTCTCTACTATGCAGTGCTACTGAGCCACTAGACCAGACATCACCAAGCCGGTGCACGTGGTGTAACTTTAGCTCGGATACCACTGTGTAACGCCTCGAACCTGGGTACGCCACATAAATCATAATATCACAAGCAATAACAATAATTACAGTATTTTATAAACAATTGCAACTAACTAAGGCTCACCTCTAGAAACAATGTGTGGCTAGTGACTCCTACACGAGCACCAAAACTGGACTATACCACCTGTAGACACCCCGATTTTGAGGTAACCCAGAGATGAGTATCCGTATGTTGCTTTGGATGTGATCATCCCTTAAACCAAGCCCCAAACCTATTAGCAAGTCAGAGCCCCAATCAGAGATTTGTGAGCTGGGTGGGCGCACCAAGGTGGCGCACCAAGTTGGCGCACCAAGCAGGCGCCCAGCCATTTCCAGACTGCGACTGTTGACCTTCCATCTTCTGGCTGTTAACTTTGCCAACGAATGTGCTCGAGAATATTTGAGCCTCTTCGTCTACGAGGCCCTCCAGCTTCCATGAGTTACCCCTCTCATAGATCCCTATAAATAGA
>JAMKQA010021250.1:0-31822 GCA_024699735.1 Posidonia australis | reverse complement strand
GATTATCTGTCAAACTGCATCATTTGCCATAGTAACAGATCCACCATCAAAATCCCTGTATTCAAAGAACCACTCTTTGTGAGGGCACATATGGTGGGAAGCACCAGAGTCCAAGATCCATTCCTCTGATGGATACTTGTTAACAGAAACAGTAAAGGCGATGTCCTGATCTGAAGTAGTTTCATCTCTTGTAACAGTAGCTACTGAGGGCTTTCCTTTCTTTTTAGGACAATCAGCTTTCCAATGACCTGGTTCTTTGCAG
This sequence comes from Posidonia australis, assembly GCA_024699735.1. NCBI lineage: Eukaryota > Viridiplantae > Streptophyta > Magnoliopsida > Alismatales > Posidoniaceae > Posidonia > Posidonia australis. The sequence goes on along the minus strand of JAMKQA010021250.1, from coordinate 31,560 downwards.
TAATTACAAATGTCTCTAGGGTTGTACTTCTTTTCTTTAACTTTTAGCTTTTGCTTACCCTTTTTATCACCCTTTTCAAAACGCCCACGACTACTTGTAACAGATAAACCTGAAGCAGAGTTTTCACCTCCATTGTTGGAGACCTGATGCCGCAATTCCCTAGAATGAAGACAAGTCCTTACCTCCTCTAATGAAATTGAGACATTTCTAATGACAAAGGATTGGACAAAATTCTCATAGGATTGTGGCAAGGATACTAAAAGAAGTAGAGCTGCATCCTCATCTTCTATTTTAACATCTATATTTCTAAGCTCCATCAATAAGGAATTTAATTGATCTAGATGAGCTTTGAGAAATGTACCTTCTTTCATTCTAAGGGAGAACAATCGTTGCTTTAACAATAACTTGTTCGTCAGAGATTTAGTCATATATAGACTTTCCAATTTCAGCCATAGACCTGCGGCTTTCTCTTCATCTGCTATTTCTACAATTACTTCATCTGCAAGACAAAGAAGAATTGAAGAATGGGCTTTCTCTTCCAAGACAGCTAATTCTGCTTCTGTAACACCTTCTGGAGAGGATTTTGACAAAGGAGCCTATAATCCTTGTTGTTTTAGTAAGGCGCGCATCTTTATCTGCCACAAACTAAAGCTATTTTTCCCGATGAATTTCTCCACCTTAATGCTGTGGGAAGACATGCTTATAAACAGAAAATACTCTCAGAGAATTAACAGACCTAACTCTGATACCAATTTGTTAGAGTAATATAGTGACAAATATAATCATACAGAAGAAGAAAAGAAGAACAATGACACCAGATTTACGTGGTTCACTCCAATACAGAGCTACGTCCATGAGCAGCAGCTGATCTAGCACTTTTATTTCAGATATCAAGAGTACAGATGGTGGAGGTGGTGGAAGAACACAACATAAATTCTGAATGTTCTATCCTTCTCAAGAACAAACCACCTATTTATACAAGAACCACCCAGGTTTGGTGAATAATCACCATTAAATATAATGAATTAATCACAGGAGAGTTACGAGCCTGTGTAACTCGACGGTTCCCCAAAACGGACGAAACAGTCGTCCGTTCAGTTGTGACGATCCGCCTCCTCTCTCCACGCGTGAGCTTCTGAGCATTCCACTGAGCAATGATTCTTCAGCAACGGAAGACCGAAGACCGTGGGTTGAACGGAAGGTGCAGGGAGCAGGAACGGTCGTCCTTCGGATGCAGGTCGGATGCGGGAGAGGAACGGTCGTCCGTGGAATGAAAGCCTTTAATGGCCTTCGGAGGAGAAACGGATGTCGTGTACCTGAGCGGCTGTAACGGGCGACCCTTCCTTTCAGCTTCAGCAGGCCAAACGGCGCGTCGACTGGCGGTTGCAGAAGCTGCGCAGCGGAAGCCCTTGCGCAGTCGGGAGGAAGAAGACGCGACTACAGTGCGTCCCCTTCTGATTTTTTATTTTTTTTTTAACAGGCGGGCCGAGCGAAAAAGCCTCAGCCCATTACTTAAGTCATTTAACAATACTCACAGCATCATAATTCATCAACCGCATGCCTTCTATCCTACTTGGGGAGGGGAGATTCCTCTACGACGGTTGCATCTTGATAGAAATCTCTTTACCCTTACTCCACGGGTATTTGATTATGTTACCTTTGTCCAATATTTAACTCTAAATCTGGACAAATTAGCTTCACGCTCTATTCGCTATATCTTTATTAAATAATCTCGTACTCAAAGAGAGTATCAATGCTTCATTCCCACCACCAGAAAATATATTATGTCAGCAGATATTACATTCTTTGAGAGTCAGCTCTTCTTTAGCAGTGTTAATTCACCCGTAGAGAGTATCCCTTTACCGGTGCTTGTAGAGTCTCGTGATACTGATAGTACTGACATCACTATTGTGAAAAACAAGGAGTCTTATCCTTTACAGATATATCATCAACGAAAGCATCCCTCTACAGTTATTACTTCTTCACCCTCTACAGATCTACCACCTACAAACCTTAACATACCAATTGCATTCAAAAAGATACACGTGCTTCCACTATCCATCCTATTTCATATTTTGCAAGTTATGATAGACTTCACCCTGTCAATAGTAACTTTACCAATCACTTCCTAAGAACTACCAAGATGCTAAATTATTACCACTGTGGAAAGTAACTATGGATGAGGAGATGCAGGCTTTAGTGTCTTTAGATACTTGAGACTTGGTTCCTAGACCAACAGATACAAATGTGGCTACATGCAGGTGGATGTTTACTATCAAATGTAAGTCTGATGGTGAGGTTGAAAAATACAAAGCATGCCTAATAGCACACGGATTAACATAGGAATATAGTATAGACTATGCTGAGACCTTTTCTCCAGTGACGAGGTTGAATTCCATAAAGGTCATTCTTTCTATTGTAGTAAACCATTCCAGGGAGCTCAGTCAATTAAATGTCAAGAATGCTTTCCTATATGATAGAATCATAGAACAGGTGTATATCGAGTAATCTCTTGAGTATGTTGCTCAGAGGGAGAATCAGGTCTATCTACTGAAGCTCAAGACAGCTAACTCACGTCTAGGATGCTCAGAGTGACTGCTTCCACACTCTCCAGACTACGTCAAGGATGATAAAAAGGATACGGGAGGCTTATGGCAATGGAGAAAGGGTGTGGTAGCTTATGACAATGGCTCTCTCTCACCTCACTTACTCTCAAAGTGCTCTCTAACTCTCTAGACACCTCACTTTCTAAACTCACATTCTAACCACTGAAATAGGCGAAAATGAAGGTGTTTTATAAGTAAAGGGATGTGTGTAGGCCATTGGATGACAATACGATAAGATAAGTGGCTTCAATCACAAGTTAAGTGGTTGAATTGGATTTTATGAGATTTGATGGGAATGAGATGGTCCAAACGCGTACAATATCCTTAGATCCGTAAGAGCCAATAATTCACATCAATAAGTGCTAAAACAAGTTTACCCCTTATAGTAAAAACTGGACCAAGGAAACCACACCAACTTCCCTCACTAGACACCTATGCTATATACCCACACTGGGAATCCACGTTTGATACTCATGCCTACTACACATGCACCTACTATACGTGCCTACCACACAGTGCCTGTCACACGCACATGTTTCAACATAAGGTTTGCTTCTACAGATCTTTGACCATATTTTAACTGTTTGGACCAATGATTTACTTGGATGCTTAGAGTGGATTTTGGATGGTTTTGAGGTGTGTGAGAGATTTCTCGAGTAGTTAGATCGAATTCTTGTGAAAGAATCCATCAACAAATAACTCCAAAACCAAAGTGTCTATAAAAAACAACCTTAAGGTAGGACAAACCCATGAATGTTTAAAAATCACTTAAAACCGCTCTTTAACATGAGTAAAAAGGGAAGTCTCTAAAACCCTTTAACATGCATGAAAAGGTATCTCTAACACTGTGCCTTTTACCCAAGCTGTGTACACCAAAACTACAGGCAACATGAGTTATGTTACGCAGATACAGCCAAGATACAATATTTTGAAGTATCTGATATAGAATGTACATCAAAAATAGAAGTATCTGGTATGATACAATATCCAATTTGAAGTATCCAGGTAACATAGAACATGAGGCACAAAGCACACAAGTGACAAGACAAGAAGATAAGCAGAAAGAATTATTAGGACATGAGACTAGCACAAGTAACACAAAAGGAAGAACTATTAGGACATGAGACATATGGAATGTGTGCAGTAGGGCCGTTGAAAGATGTGCACTTTAGGTAGAAGGCAGGATGTAAAATGGTGACAATACATGACAAATTATGAAGCATGACATGAACATAGAATTTGATAAGGCTTACATGTACACAGCTCAAAGAAAACACAGGGAACACAGATAAAGTAAGGTGCGGTGCCCTGGACAAGAAGGACATGAACGAAGCTTAAGGCACAAAGCTTGAGGAAGAAACTGAAGGGCACAAGGCTGGCATTAAAGTAAAATATGCATGCAAAAGTGCATGACACAAAGGTATGCATGTAAGATGATCTTGAGAGAGTCAACAACATGAGAACAAGCCATGAGCAAGGTGAGAACATTTTGATAACCACCGAACCTTGTGAATTATTCATAATTGAAAAAGTTAATAATCCTAATAATAAAATTTAATCCTCAAAATTTTGTTAATGTTTCAAACTTCAAAACAAATATTAAACATCAAGAAGGTAACATATAACCAAATTGCTGATGGCATAAAAACAAAAGCATAATATCTGCAAAACTGCATGAAGACAGTAGTGACAATTTACAAATATACAAATAAGGCATTACCTTGCAGCAGTACACCCTGTAGCAATAATGAGGGATCCATACTTGAGATTCTTCCCCAAGTATGTTGCCAAAGTCTGGCTTTCTACGTCAATGCTTACAACTGGATCTTCATAAAATACCTAATTAATAATAACTTAGTAAGAAACCATCCAGGACAAGAATCTCCTTTCTGTTAGAATCAAATGACTGTCGGATAATTTAGCACCAAATGGAAGCAACTAATGGTAAGCTCAACAAAGATAAATATCGACCTTTACTTAAGGTTCATGACGTCTGTTGGGCTATTTGAAGGCATCAAGATGGAATTCATTTTTAAATTAAAACCTGTTCAAGAGGTAAGATGTTTGAACATTTTTCCCTGCAATACTAACAGTAGAAGTTCATAAATAATTCACCATTGGGTACAAATTAATGTGATGGATATTTAAGGGCTGTTACAATATCATAGTTGAAGCTAGGATATGATAAAAAGGAAAAAACTTACTTCAAAACATGTATTTTAAATCTATAGATACAAAGTTATGATGAGTGCACTCTAAATAAATCAACAGTTTAAGCTCGTCCTGAAATTTATAACACTTTAATCAAACTGGACCAGTTAGATGTCTATCTTACCTGAACTCTACGCCACTTTTCATCTCCAAATATCTTTTGAGATTTTTCTCTTTTATTGGAGGAAAATCAGAAATGAGCATAAAATCTTAAATAACCAAATCAGTTGAAAATTAATTGTATTACTATTTTATCCATGGCTCTTAACATTGACACGTGTCAACGAAATTTCGCCGACACATATCGGTTTGACAAAGGAAACAATATATGTAGGTATTTGTGTATTTATTGGATTTCAGTGGATATGTCAACTACGTATCGACCGACGCAGGTGGATTTTAAAGTAATGAAAATGCACTTTGTCTGACATGCCTCTTTTCCCCATACCAACACGGGTGAATTCAGAGACTGTTGCTGCACTCACAGGCTGTACTCTTCTTCAGTTTCTTCTACTTCTCTCTGCTATCTCCTGGAATCTTCTTCTTCTTCTATGGCTGCTACTCGATCTCTCTATTGTTGAAGATTTTTCTTCATTGTTGAAGTTCTCTCTTCCCTCTTCTTCAAGGTCAGTTGCTTCTCCATTCTCTCCTCCCTCTTTTCCTTAAGGTAAATAGGTAATGCACCTTGATCTCTTGGTTCTACAACAAATTTCATGCCATTTTTTTTTCAGATTTTACTTTTGTTTTCATGTAGATTTATATATTGTACTTAGATCTTAAGTATTAACATTTACACCTTTTGTTTTGATATAGTTCTTAGGTATATTACATAGATCTATTGTCAAAATACATAGCTCTTAGGTTTTGGTATATAATATTTTTATTTTTTCATGGTTTTTATGTCTTTTAATGTCAATAATTTGATATTACATAGATCTAACCTAAAAAAGGTAAAATCTAACCTAAAAATTCTATAAAATCATTAAAAATCGGTAAAACATTTATAACTACAAAAAAAAACATAAATTCAGAATATTTTGTATATAATTAAAAAATCAGGAAAATATTGAAAACTTTGAAAAAAATTCAAATATTTCGTAAATAGGTTGAGAAATGAGGAAAATAAAAAAAGTTGAAAATATAAAAATATTTTCAAAATTTTGCAGAAAATCAGAAATAATATTAAATGTACAAATTATTAAATAAAATATGTCAAAAGATTGTAAAAATCATAGAATTTTTAAAACATAAGGAAACATATTTTAAATGCATAAGTATTTTTTCCATATAATTAAACTCATTTAAGTGTTTATTTTCAATCTTCGCAATGTCGAATTCTAATGGATAAAGTAATGAAAGTGGAAATAATGAGAGAGTTCATAGATCTCATAATCTAGAATGGTTACATGAATATGTTGTCAACAACAAGACAGAAAATAAAATACAAATACTATGAAAAAAGAATGATAAGTAGGACTATTACAAAATTGAAGCAACACCTTGTTGACAAATACAACAATATCAGTAGATGCAAGTCATGCCCAACTGACGTTCATCATCAAATGAGAGAGTTACTAAAGAACACAAAATCCAAGAAGAATGATAAGATGAAAAGAGACGAAAGATTTAAAAAGATTCTATTTGATGAAAGAGAACGATGATACGACATATCCTTTAGATTGTCAAACTCAAGAAAAGAAAAACATGTATAGAAGAACTATAATGTAGTCAAAAAATGAAGAATAGCATAGAGAACAAATTCAAATATTCCATGGTTCTAGAATTGTACCTTACAACTGAGGAAGTGAAAGTCACAGTGACAATGCTAGTGATAGTGCACAGAAGATAAAGACATTGCAGGAATATTTAGAACGTACAGTCAAAGGTATGACAACCTAGATTCAGCAACATATAGAATCGAAAAATTGAGACTGAAGACTATACTTGATGTAACGATCAGAGGAAGGACAGGAATAAAAATACCAATTAATTATGATATAATAAACAAGTATCTCAAATCAGAAAAGGAAGAGTTAAAAAGCTACATCAACAACTTGAAACGACAATAATCAACCTATAGGATCACTATTATGTATGATGATTAGACAAACACCACTAGAAAATAAATCATCAATTTCATAGTCTACTTTAACAGTCGTACAGTTTTTTTACAGTTCATTGATACTTATGATGTTACCAGAGATCATAAATACCTTTATAAGTAAATTATGAAAGTCATTAAGCAAGTAAAACCGTCAAATGTGGTTCAACTTATCACTAACAATGGCAGTAATTTCAAAAAGACCAGTGAAAAAATCATGTCCAAGTATTCTGTCTATTGGACATCATGTACTACTCATTGTATTGATTTATTGATAAAAGAAACAGGCTAAAGGACCATTTCAAAACCTAACCTTGATTGAATAGTGACGTTAAGTAATAAAAAAATATTTTCACCCTTGTATAACTTAACCTAAAAAGAACCCACATTGTCTTTCCATTTCAACATCTACACCTCCGCCTCCTCTATCTCCAACACCCCCTGACGCTCCACCCAGTCCTTTCCAACCCCAACGATGCTCTACCATGACAATGCTCCATCTCAAAAGACTAAAGGGTTTATTTCATTATGTAAGCGAATGATTTCAAATGTCCTCATAAAGGCATAATTGTAATAGTCTCACGACATTAATACAACAGGTGACGAAAGTAAACCACAAGGGGAATTTAAAATAAACTACAAATAAAGGAATATTTAAAGCATTTTTTGAACCAGAAGGGTCGATTTGTAATAGAATGAAGAAATAAGGGTATATATAAAAATTACTCTACAAAAACAAAGGAGGCACTAATATATACCTCTATCCCATGCTCATTGTACCATTCTGGACCTTGCCTTTCTCCACCCGATCCAACGCAAGTATGAAATCCCTAGTGCAATGTATATGTGATGATAAACAGAAGATAAACTTCAATGAATGATTTGCCATTTCTATGCAAAGCAAGAAACATCACATTCACACTTTATAAATATTTATAACTACAGCATGACCATTATAACTAAATGTGCTCTAGAAGTTAAATTCCCTAGTTGCTTCTAAAAATGGAATTCATTTGTGGTCAAAAGATGGTAGGCAATAAATTCCAAACACTCAATCATTTCAGAGAACACTACAAGGGGTCCAAAACATTAACCCTTTTTTTTACTATTTAGCTATCTCGAAACTTGCATTAGCCTCTTTTTCTGTTCATTTGCTAAGCCTAAATCTCCCTACATTTCACACGGCTCAACCCAAGCTTTGCAAGACTACTAGGTGGTTAAGGTAGGTACTTGGCTAGCATATAAGATAAGGAGGCACTTCATAAACAAGTTAAACTTATTTCCTGCACTAAATAGAAAATAGCATGTCTCTTCACAATAAAGTATGGTATAACACTATAGAAGTAGAATATCAATGTTGTAGAAAGAAATATCTTACAGGCAACCTCACTGGCTTCTTATCCAGAGGAAATAAATAGCCTTTAGTCAATGCAGGTCGTTCATATGGTGCTACTGCCTGTACATAACACAAAACAGGTTACTTAAGTAGAAAATAATAATATATATATTTATGTTCTAGTTACATGCAAATAAAAGTACTAAAATAGATTCTTTTTTTGGTAGTGTCCTTTTGCCATATATCATGCCTGTGAAACTATTCTTGGGCCATAGTATCGATCATTCATGTGACATATAACATATTACAAGGATGTACAAAGAGAAATGCAGTTGAGTTGAGCCAAAATCGGCAAGCAAGATTTGTTAAACTATTCTTGGGCCAAAGTATCGATCATTCTACTGTGATTTTATAATTAAGTTAAATTATCCACAGTCCACATTGGAATCAGAAATTTTCTACTGTAATTGATTCAGTAATCTGACCTTATTATAATTATATATGAAATCATTATCCTTTTTTACCTGATTCCAAGTAAAGTTGTCATGATTTGTTTACGTCCTTTTTTCTAAATATTATATTCAAAGAGACTAAAAGAAGGATGTGTTCACCAACAATTAGTAGGTGTATTTTACCATATACCATTATAATCTTTGTAAGAATAATCCCACATTGGAAAAAATGAGAACTAAAACTTGTGATTATATATACATGGACTCCTCCACTCATTGTTAATTAGTTTTAAGTTGGATGTCTATATTTTAACATAGTATCAGAGTCAAAAAGAGACCCACCATACATATTCACCTACATCCAAAAGAGACACTTGTTGAACCTAAAAGAGGTGATAAGTGAAGGAAAGTATTTGAATAGTCCCACGTTGAAAAAAGTGAGGACTGAGACATATGGTTAGGTATAAATAGACTCTTCCACTTATTATCAATTAATTTTGAGTTAAATGTCCATATTACAACAATGTTAAATTTAAATAATTTACTCCTCTAGGATTCATAAAACTTTCTGTGGATTCCAGGATTTATTGGAAAGGTTAGAAGCTTCACATGCAATTTTCTTTCTTCCTAGAGTTAAAGCCTTTATGGTGGATTCCAAGATTATGTCCTCAAGTTGGAACAAGTGGATCGGGCTCTTTTCGATCTTTTATTGTCCACTAGATACATGGCGATGATGTTCTTGAGCAGTGAAGGCAAAATTCAACAATGAGAATAATAAAATCACAAAGAGGGAGATATGGCCCAATCATTTGTTTCTTGAAAATAAACATATTTTTTTCATTATTGAGAAAATTATTTATTAAACATAATTTTAAAATCTAAATTATGTTTGGTAGTGTAAAACAATCATTATACAGAACCTTAGCCTTGAGAGTGTTATTTATGGTTTGCTTACTAATTTTGGACATTGGATCTTGAGGGAAATATGTATAGTACCAATTTAACATATTATGGGATACTTACGCTTTAAGAAATGTTTGTAGTATTTCATCATTCATTGACCCATGGCGGACCCTAGAACTTTGCAGATAAACAGTCAGCAGGTTGAGAAATTGTTACACAAGTATCTTAGGGAGGAATTGAAAAGCAATGTAGTTGGATAGTGAAAAACTCGGTTTGTTTTGTAAAGAATTCTAAGAACAACGTATAGAAGTTGTGACAGCTGGGAGATATTTGGAAAGAGGACCGAGGTGGACGAAGTAAATAAATCTTCCGTTATTTTTCATGCCAAGGAATGAGTGGCCAATAAGAATTGACAACTTCCATCTTATAAGTTTGAAGAAAGAATATATATTATCTTCACTATGAATCCTAATATTTTAGCAGATCAGCTCAAGATAATAATTGCAGATTCAATTGCAAAAGGACATTCCACTTGCATCCTGGAACATAACCTCAAAAAATGTTTGGTAATTTGCTGATTGCTTAGGCTCTTGTTCAAAAATCTGAAAGGGAAGAGGAAATGATAGTTTGCAATATTGATTACTGAAAGGCACATAATATGGTAGACTTGAGCTTCTTACAGATTATAGGTTGATAGGAATTACAAAGGGAGAAACTGTGTGTGAGTTAGATCATATTCGGTGTTGGCCAAGTCAGCAACGTCAAGGCAAAAGGTTCCTTCCAACTGCAGTGGGGTCTAAGATAAGGTGATTATTTATCATCTTTGTTTATTCACAATGGGAACATGCTATGCAAGATCCGTTCCTTGGTAAGAGTAGCGATTTGCTGCAGGGCTTTTAGGGAAGTAATGAAACAAAGGGTCAATCCCCTAATATGCCAATTATACACTCCTTCAACTGTCAGTCTCTAAATATCCACCAAGCCAGCATGCATTAAGAAAAAATAAAGAAACCATAGCGTAAATGAGGATATCTGCAATTCGGAGAATGACAAGTCAGAGTTGGATAGCAGAGGATGGTACATGGCACAAATCATTGCAAATTCCATCGGCATGCAAATCAAGTTAAACAAATGACAAATTTAGGTACAGACTACAGTTATATATGATTAATTTCATACACTAGCAGTCTTATAATATGGTGAAACAAATCTAACTTGAGAAAATATAAAAAATCATGAAGTAATGAAAAATAATTCGGGAGAACTGTACCAGTACAAGAAAAACAAATTACAAGCAATTATTCGAATACCAAGAAATATAAAATATAAATGAAAATCAGAAATAACTGGAAACATAACATCAATAACTAGATGAATTGTATGACTACTCTTGCATCTACTTGGTGTTCTAGACCATTAGGGATTTAAGATGGTACCCTCCCATCTCCATATTCGGTTATTGCTAGCTCATTGAGGTGAGCATTGAATATTGTGATAAATGGTTGCAGCTTGTACATGTGATGAGTGAAATATGTGCATTTCACTGAATTGTTACCAGGTGACAATCTAATCATTGTTGAAATCCTCTGGATCCACCAAAATATCCTAGCAAGCTAATTTATTGCACCAAAATTATACTGATCTCTTCATTTAAATGGATCAAACAAAAAATCCCATGTTGTCTAAAAAGTTCAACCACATCATACTAACATCAACCCATGCGCTTTCAGTGCTCCCAACAACAGCGACTTAATCAACTAAAAGCTCAACTCAATTGAAAAGGGTAATCAGAAACCATTCTAGTTCTACACATACACATCCTCCCGAGTAAGCCCCACATTGATGTTTCGCTAGCAAACTTACAGTACAACATACTTTCCATTTCCATAGAAAAGTGTCAGTTGTTCATATCAAACATCCATATCCACATATGGAAGACATATGTAAAGAAGAATGCTAGTCACCTCCTTCGACACAATGCTCAGCCTCCCATCCGCCATCCCGTGCTCAACAAACGTCCGTGCTGCGTACCCCGCAGCATTCCCTCCACCAACAATAACAAACCTGAGATCCAACAAAAACAAGAACACATAATCCACCTGAAAAAAAATGGTAAAAAGAAAACAGAATCCAATCACCACAGCTCTCACTCTCGGTTCTCATTGGCGAAACTGGCAGCCGCGTCCGAGACGGAGAACGTCCTTCTCGAACCACGACCGAAAGAACCGACACGAGCGCGGTCGCTGGGTCTCCGAGCAAGAGGAGACGGCCGCGGGCACCAGACGGAGAGCCCTGTCCTCAAGCCCGTCGTCATCAGCCTCCTGGCGACTGTGTTTCGGAGTGTAAACTTTCGTTAGGGTTATAGGTTTTGGATGGAGGGGGGATAAATAGGGGGAGGACCGGCGGTGCACACCTGGAAAAGACATTTGGAGGTTGTAGAAGATTCGGGATCTGCTCGTTTGTTTATGGGAATGAACCGATCGGATCGTGTATTTTAGTTTTCTTCTGCGGTGGTGGCGGAGAAGGGAGGTGTGGGTGGACGGCTCCTGTGGTGGTGGAGAGGCCGTGTGGCAGTCGAGGGAAGGGAAAGGGGTGGTTTTGGGCTTTTGGCTTTTGGGGGACGTTGGTCCACGTTTGGTTGTTCTGGCACTCGCTGTAGCACATCCCCATCCAAACCTTCCGTGCGCGCTCTTTTCTATCCGTATTCCTTTTTCCTTAATAGCCAGTTTGTCTGCGTATTGTAGGGTCTGGACCAATCAATTGATTAATATTCGGTGCGTTTGTTTCAAAGATCCCATACCTCGCCACGTTTTTTCCAATGCAATAGACAGGTCTTATGTTTGATTCCTCTAAACAAACAACTTATGCCGGGAATGTTTCATGGTGGTTTTTTTCTCTAAACAAACTTCTTTTGTTTGTTTGTAACTTCGTATTGTTCTGACAATGTTTCGTTGTCACGGTCGTTTGGAGAAAGTAAAATTTGTCTTGCCTTTTGGATTCGATTCTAAGGATATTTAAAAAATTTAAATCGTTAACAAAAAAAAAAATAAGACGTTTTTATCAGAAAAAAATAATTAAATACTATAAATAACTGTGAAGATGAAGCAATTACAATAATCATTTTATATTAACGTAACCATTGTATCTTTACAAAGGAAATGTAACTCCCAACTGTCTAAGTCCACTGTCTATAAAATGCAACTTCCACTGTCTAAGTCCATTGTCACTCTTTGAAACAAGCAAATCCAATTATTACATGGATTATAAATGAATAAATAAATAGTTTGAGAAAAAGTAAAAAACTCAATAGTGTAGGCTTTTTAGATTATTGATGGTAGACAATGTGAAATCATTAATCATTTTTTTACCAAACCAACGCTTGGAAGATTTGTACATCTAGAAATCGTAAGAAATGATTTAACAAGAATTTCATTTTCTTTTGACTATATATAATAGTGATTTTTGTGTAGTTGAATGGAAATGATTTCAAAGAAAATTAAATTTCTTTACTTTGCAAAGTGCATAAATCTCTGTTGATTTTATTTCCTCACCTCCTCCTATGGAATTGCATATATGTGTGCCATTGTTTTCGTTTGTTATTGTCTTCCAATCTGGATAGAATCCTATTAAGTTACCACAGAAGATGTTTTTTTTTGTTGACTGTAACTTTGCTAAACTGAATAAAATTTGATGTTGTGTGTCCATTATTTTTTTCTTGGCTATATCATTTTTTGCTTTATGCTAGACTAATGTTGTGTATCCACTATATATTTATGTGAAGTTATTAAAGAGAAAATAGGAAAAACTCCTAATGAAAAAATAAGATAAGAGTCTTAGGCTGAAACAATTTAAAAGTACACTGAGAAGACCAGGGCCATTATTATAAGAAAAAATGTAGACAATCCAATAAAGATATGGCGTAGCACATAAAAGAATTATAATATAATTGGTTATCAAAGTGAGTGGAGGTTGAAACTTTGTACATAGTAATACAGATATTTCTAATGAAGTATGGGATGAATTTGTAGATGCAAGATTTATTATACATTAGTTTGAACTTTAAAGTCTATTTTCATTTGTAAATAAATATGTTTTTTATTTGTGTTTATTTTTGTTGTTTTAGAAACATCCAAAGTGTGTACCTGGCAAAGGAAACTCATGTCCCATTTATGAGCAACTTCGAACAATGTTAAAGAGTAATATTGCTACAAAAGTTTCAAACATACAACCCTCTGATTTTAGAATAACACAGAGAAAAATGTAAATTTGAGTAAAAATGAAAACAACATTAAGGAATTTGAACCGATGAGCACTCAAATTCTTATAAACTTAGATTCAGTAACACAAGTAGACTCTCTCATGTATACAAGATCTTACACTCAAATATCATCTAAAATCAAGAAAAGACCTCACCCTCATGCTGAGTAACAAAAAGCTATTTCTCTTGCATTGAAAGATATGGTTGTGGCAGTAGTTAGTTTTTATGAAAAAGAAGATGAAAAGAATTCAAAGAAAATGAAAATAATGAAATGCATGGTTATAGTTGAAGAACAAAAATTTGAATAATCTAAAAAATAAGCAGTTGGACAAGAAGCATATAAAGCTTTACTTGTTCTTCTTAATCTTGAAGGGATAGATAGATTTAAAGTTATGAAACTTATTGAGAATAGTTAAATGAGAAATAAATTCCTTTGTCTACCTCAAGACATGAAGCTTAACTTGTTCAAGTTTCATTTGAATATAGCATTAAGTAACAATTAAAACTTATATTTTAATAATTCTTTCGACACCTTGTATTAACTTTTTGTATTGGTACACAATGTATTAACTTTTTGTATTAGTGTACATTGTGTTAACTTTTTGAATTATGCACATTATGTTAGCTTTTTATTTGTGTTATCTTTTTTTGCAATAAAAGATATCTATCATTATATGTGCTTGTTATTTGTTGTGATTGTTTTATACAATGACACATATTACAAGAAAATACTTTTTTGTGATAAAATAAAATGAGAATATTAGGTCCTTGTTGTCTTACATGGAGGAAGCGGAGGAGGAAACACAAAGTAAAAGTAGAATTATATTGTTATCAATGTCAAAGATTACTTTTGGTGTTACATACAAGTGTTCTAAACAATAGTTTAGTAGCAACAAATCGAATTTATAATAAAGAAAGACAAGATTATATAAGAAAATTGTTAGATCCTTTATTGTCGAATCAAGCCTACAATTTTAAGAAAATATATCAAATGAGTCAAAATGATTTTTTGAAATTGCGCAACTTGTTAAGAACCAAAGGAGTGATCAAAGATGGTAAAAACATTACAGTAGAAGAACAACTCGCAATATTTCTTATTATTGTTGAACAAAATCAAAGATATGGTATAACAAGAGAACTATTTCGTCGTTTTACTTAGACAATCAGTATTATTTCAATTGAATACTTAATACTTTATTAAAATTGAATGATAAACTTCTAGTTGATCCTTCGTTATCTATTCCTAGTAAATTCCACAATGACTCTAACGTCTTTCCTTTTTTTTTAGGTAATCCATTATTTTTTATGTTTTTGTTATACTTTGAGATAATTGTTTGTTTTTTTTTTAAGTATGGAATTGACAGGATTGTATTAGTACTATTGATGGCATGTATGTTAAAGTGACAATTTTTGGAAAAGAAATGCAAGGTTTAGGAATAGAAAAGGTGATCTCACACAAAATGCTACGGCAACATGTTTGACATAGAATCTATTTATATTCTTAGCGAATGAGAAAAATTGATAGTTAATGCTCGTGTCCTTAAAGATGTAGTAATTCAGTTAAATGGTTTCCAAGTTCTTTCGAGTAATTTTAATCATGTTATATATTTGATATATAAACAATAATTACTAATATTAATTTTTTTCAAGCCAATTTTATTTGTTAGATGTTGGCTATCCAAACTAACCTAAATTTATATGTCCATTTTCGAGGTGTTAGATATCACTTGAGTGAGTATGATGCTAATCGACTATCAACTAATGTCATAGAAAACTTCTATTATAGACATTCACAATTAAGGCTTGTAATTGAGTACGCATTTGGAGTGGTAAAATATCATTTCGCTATTCTTCGAGATTACATACCATTTTCTTTTGAAACACAAGTTAAACTTCTCCTAACATGTTCTTTGTTTCATAATTTTATTCATAAAGCAAATCGAGAAAATTTACTTAAAGATTTTGAAAATCAATTAGAAGAAAATTGAGAAGTCAATCTTTCAGGAGTTTCTCAATGGTTGGATGAGGAAGAAGAAATATATATATAATGCTATCGAATTAACTCAAGAATAAAAAAATGAAATAGCAGATCAAATGCATGAAAATATCATAAATTCTTTGTGGCATGGTCGATAATTGTAATTCATTTTAAAGAATTTATAATGTTATTTAAACTTTTATATGACTTAAATTTATATTTTGAAGTTAGATATTTAATCGATTTTTTAAGTTAACAATTGTGAGATTAACAATGTTTACTTTCCTTTGGAATCTGTTGATAAGCATCTATATTTCAGTTTCCTTTACTTTTCTGAATAAGTACAAACAGAAGGAAACCTAGTTAACAAGAAATCAGTTTTTTTAAAATTTCTAATTCCTTGTAATTCCTGTTGACTCTGAAATTCAATTTCCTATCAAGTTTTGTGCACAAACAGGACCTAAGTATTATCAATTTATATTAAACAACTATCTACTTTTTCGATAATATGGTGTAGGCCCTTCTGATTTTACAAGAGTTTCAAATCTCCCTGTACTTAGATTTTGTTTCTTTCGCATATGACTTTGGTAGTTTTAAAAATTCCAATGGCTAAGTTACCTTCTTTTCTTTTATATTATCCCCTTGCATATATGTAATATTAAAGGGGTGATATGAAAAGAAAAATAAGTGTAGCTTAGGCATTTTGACTTGAGAATATAAATAGGTGAAATGATTTGAAACTCTTGTCAAATTTAAAGAGAGTACACCAAATTATTGAAACTACATAAAGTTATTTGATATAAATTTAAAACACAAGGGAGTGTGAAAAAGTGTTTTTTTCCTTTTCCTTTGTTTCCACCCGAGAAAGATTCCTCTATGGTAGCGTTTGTCTAACAGCTCCGCCCGCTCTTGCGGCTACAACTCCCACGATTGTTCGGTTTCCTCAAACAAATAGTCGAGTGCGGAGAGCACTATGGGAGAGGAGTGGAGCTACGAACACTATAGAAAACGTTGGAAATGAGGAGCGACCGTGAGTAGCTCTTGCGGAGGGCTCGCCGATTCCAGGTATGAAATCTCGTATATGTCCCTAACATTTACATATAATACCAATATAACCATCGTTAATTTACAAAAATAACATCAGATCAAGTTGGTAGCGTGCGTAAATTAGGGTCAGTGGAGAGCTTTGTCACAGCTCCAGATCTGTAAATCTTTTGGGGGTTCGAAGTGCAGTCGACATTCCTACCACTTGCAGATCCGGTAGCTCCTGTAGATTCCTACCACTTGCTGTCGAGGTCGACATGTGCAGTTCACTCATCGTGCCAACGATCTGACAACGATCGGTAAGACATCTTCCCTAGATGTCCCTTTTTCCCTTGTGATCTTCCTTTTTTTCCTTGTTAATCTGACAACTGGAGTTCACTCGCTGTCCTTTTTCCCCAGAGTCTAGTTTGATTTCCCTTTTTTCCTTGATGATCTCCTTTTTCTTGTGTTAGTTCGAGTAGATTCAACTTCCAACATGAATATTGTGCTCCCAACATCTCATATTTTTGTTTGGGTTGTGAATTGCCCTTGTTTAATTTTTGTGCTCTAAAAACATGATTTTTCGACATGATTTGTTGTGATTGTGCTACATGATTTGTTGTGATTGTGAATCGCCAACATGATTTTTCAGAATTTGTTGTGACCATGCTACATGATTTGTTGTGAGTTTAATCGCCAACATGACTATATGAATACCCAAAGTGTTTTGATATTGGAAAAATTATGCTACTCATAGTTGTTAGATGACTTTTAAAAAATTTAGCATTCAGAATGTTGTAGAAATAAATGGCTCTAGAAAATAGTCATATCAACTGCAAGTAATAACCTCATTTATCAATATTGTTAGCATTGCTGATGATGTATTTCTTATACTAATTAATGAACATCTTGTGCAGCTAGACAACCATTATTTATTTCTTTACATTTCAATATGACTTTAGAAGAAAGGCTTTCAATTACTGGTGTCATTCATGCTATCTCCAGTTTCACATATTAAAAGATTTTTAATGCAATGCATTACAATTTGAGAAACTCGTTGGTAAGATTCATTTGAACAGGGGCAGTAATGTAGAAAATGTGTTATCTTATAAATTCCAACTTTCATCGAGATGCATCTGATATCTATTTCTAATTATTTTCCATGCTTCCATATAATACCTTTGTTGTTATTTTCCACCCAGCACATCCACTTGAAAAGGATGACCATTTTTTTGAGCTCAATGATGCCCACACCTCCTTTTTTCTAATTTAAGTTTATGCAAATGTATTTCCTTTTCAAAGCAATGTTGCTTTATATCTTTAGTTTTTATTAGTAGGAATTGATGTTTGTATATTCTGATTCTTTTCATTTTTAGAAGTTTGTTTCTCATATGTGAATATTGTTATGTTGTATGTTCACAAGGCATTCCCAAAAGGTCTCACTGTCCACAACGAACATCTCTTTTGTCATACTTATGATTGTGCAGTTGCTTTATTGGTGTGCATGTTGGATTACTGTCTTGAGATATAGGAATATGTTTATGGCCTTTTACATTTTTTATCATTGCATACATGTATCTGCAGTTATATTTTGTGCTTGATAACTTGTGAATCATCTTTATTTCTTTAACCACCATTATCTTTCAAATTTTTTGGTTATTTGTTCTTTTCAGAGTTTTCTTTTCATTTTATTGTGGATTCTAGATTTCTAAGGTACAAGATTATTCTTATTTGACAATTTATATTATAGAATAGTGTTTTATATCACTTTGTTTTGATTTCCTTACAGAATAGTGTTATTATGGATTCTAGAAAATGTGTTTCTTATTTATCTATTACTTTGTCAATTTCCTTCCCTATGCATTGTGGTTATTGACAGTTAACATTCCGTTTGTAGACAATTGCGATCCTTACCCTGCAGCATTGGGTGTCTTTCAGTTTGGTTCTTCGCAAAAGGTCAATCAGTGCCTTGAAGAATGTCAATACAAAATCGTGTGAATTCTCTATAGACATTGATATCATCTTTAATTATCTACCATGTTATATTTAGGCCTATGTGAATCTTAACTGTTCCCTCTTTTCTGATTTTTTGCACAAATAAAAACATCAATTAGCTTTCTTCATGAAAAATTTGTGCAGTAAAGTCAAGGATATTATGGTAGGTTATAGTATCAAGAAAATGTTAATGCTGGACACAGAACTGAGAATCCTAAGAAAGAGTGAAGAAGATTCTAAGTGGTTAGCCCATTTTTTACAATAATTAACCTTTGATAATAAATAAACGGACTACCAAGTATTGTCTCAACCTTTGGCTTATATTTACAATAATTACATAAGTGTGGCTCCTTTTTTAATGTATACTAGTTTACATGTATACCTTAAGTTATTTTGTGTTTGTTTTTGTTGTTCTTCGTTTGAGACTTATATAATACATTTTTTATTTATTGTAGTTGGGCTTGAATTGTATCATTTTAATCTACAATGATGGCTAGTCCCAACCGAATTGTGCGACAAAAGTTTAATATTGACCGTCGTATCATAGATGAGATCATAGTTGACACATTTCATGATATGGTAAAATTATACGAAATCAGTTATCTACCGAGAAACATTATCCATAATGCTGGATTTATAAGTGAAGGGGTTGTAAGAAACATGATGACGAGTCATTGGAGGCTTACATTTGACAGTTGTAAGATGCTTCATATTGCATTTATCAATTTGTGTGCCATATTTTGTGAGAGGGGTTTGCTTGTGAATAGTCAATGGATATCTGTTGAGGAACAAGTAAGGATTTTTCTCCAAACTCTCACTCATGACCATAAAAATAGAATGATGCAACAAAGCCTACAACATTCTAGTGAGACTATAAGTAAATACTTTAATAGAGTTTTGAGGGTAGTTGTTGAATGGATTCCTGATATTATATGCCCTAAAGAAAGTCTTACTTCCATTCCAAGGTGCATTATAGATTATGCGAATGGAAAATACTATCCATTCTTTAAGAATGCAGTTGGAGTGCTAGACGGTACACATGTTTTGTGTGTTGTGTTTAAGAAGAATCAAATGGCTTATAGGTGTGGAAGAGACCCAAAGCACACTACATAAAATGTGTTAGCCATTTGTGACTTCGACATGCGGTTCACATTTATTTCTACTAGTTGGGAGGGAACAACACATGACTGCAAGGTTTTGAATCATGCTGTTGCAGATCCCAAGCACAAGTTTCCACATCCTCCAAGAGGTTAGAAAGTCCATTGATTGAAATAATTTCTTAAAAGATTTTACAATTCTTATATGTAATACAAAAATACTAACAATGAAATTGTTTAAATTTACAGATAAGTATTACCTTGTTGATCCTAGGTATCCAAATAGAAAAAGCTATTTGGCACCATATCGTACAACACGGTACCATGTCACATAATTCTAAACATCCTGACCACGTAGGAAGGAGGGACATTTTAATCAAATGCACTCCTCCTTGAGGAATGTTATTGAGCGGTCCTTTGGTGTTTTGAAGAAAAGTTGGAATATTTTATATTTTATGTCACCATATAGTTATAAAAAACAAGTGAAGATTGTTATTGCATGCGTGGCTTTCCACAACTTTATAATTGAACAACAAGTAGTGGATGAAGTACTTGATGAATCACGTATGGATGAAAATATTGCTCTAGAGGAGGACGTCACTGAGGATAATGTTGAACCAACTACTTTAGATGAAGTAGGAATGGGAGGTTATCATGTTACTATTCACAATTTAATCGTAGATACACGAGGACTAGTGTAAAACGTTGTAGACATCTCGATTTTGAGGCGGCTCGTAGGTGAACTCTCCAAAAGTATTGCTTTTGATACGGCAGGCCTAACCTCATTCGAACTTTATTTGGCATCTTAGTTACCCTAAGCCTATAACAAACTTATGGTCCAATTTACAATTCAAGCAGTTAGATCTGGAGCACCAAATTAGAGCACCAATATGGAGCACCAAGCTGGCGCACCAATTTGGCGCACCTGTGGCTCATCAAGCTGGCGCACGACCATTTTTCAAGGTGCTGGCTGTTGGCTTTCCATATTCTGTGCTTGTAATCTTCACTTGCGAATATTCCTCACGAATTTATGCAAGGTTGTTGAGTTTCAAGGCCTTTTGCATTCCAAGGAGTTACCTCTTGATTTTCTTTAAAAGGCCATCCATAAACAACATTTCTTCTCTCTTAGCAAGTCACCCACTCCTAGCAACCTACACCCCAACTTCCAGAGCACACTCCCGCATCCCTGAGCATTCCCAACTGAGTCTAAAGCAGGAAGGAGGAGATACCTTGAGCCATCCAAGGAGGAGACACCCTAGGCAAGGTAAGGTCCTTTACTCATCTTTCCACATAGGTTTTACATAATATTCTGGATAAAACCTGCAACTAAACTGATATATTGTCTATATAGTGATGTTCTTTCGTGCCTTTTTGTGTTATTTTGGATGTTCATGATGCTCTCTTATATGTTCATTGCTTCTTTGTCATGATGATTTTACACTGTGTGATCTTTATTTTAACAATGAATCATAGTCCTATGTAACCACTAGGTATGGAACTTGAACTGTGATGCATCCCCTATATATGCTTTATCATTTCCTTATGCTCGCTAAGTCAGCCAGAACACTGCATGAATTCTAAAATCCATCAACAGTAACTGCAGTCGTTGTAAACCCATGAACATGCATGACTTGAGGAGAGAATGAGAAGAGTGTTTTAATGCTTGTTTATTTAACATGACTAAGTTTTCTAGCATCTAGGTAAATGATCTGAATAGTCTGTAACCCAATTAGTTGCATACATCTAGCCCAGACTCTAAAATCAGATCACAGTCTGAAACAGGGTATCTGGGGCGCACAAACATGGCGCACCAGATTGGCGCACCTAGCTGGTGCACCATCCTAGCGCACCAGCCTGGGCACGGGATGCAAACAGTAGACTTTGCATCATGATTTGCATGCATTTATGTTTGTTCTGGACTTTGTGTTTCCTGATGTTTGATCTCTGATATGCCATGTTCTTGCTTGCATAATTTCAACATGTAATCATCCTTTGCATTAGTTTTGCGTCTAGTGAAGTTTGGCTTGCCGCTTGGGTATGGTGAATTGGTGACTTTCCAGAACTCTTTGTGTGGAGTTCTTTTGCATCAGTCCATGATTTCGACCCAAGTGGCATAGTTGGGATTCATTAGCCTTTATCAGAATAGGGTTGTGTGGTCTTGTGTGAGGCTTATTTCTCTTGAGCACAAGACCCATGTCTTGGGTTTCCTCTTTCCCGTATGACTTTGTGGAAGAAAGGGGAACTCACATGTGATCAGCTCTTTTAGATGTCCATGATGCGTTTTCAGATGATTTTATGCATGTTTGCAAGATTTTATATCACTTCACTGGCACACTTTTCTAGCACACATCAGTAGAGCACATAAGTGGCACACCAGACTGGCGCATCAGTCTAGCGCACCACACAGGCGCACTTGTCTATTTTTCACTACACATAGTGGCTTTTTGGCATGGTATTTAGTATGATTCCTGATTTGTTTTGCCTTTGGTTTTCTTTAGGTGTCCTCCTGGATATATCAAGATGACTCCAGTCTGTTTTCATCCATATTTATGCATGATAGCTTAGGTTTTGCATATAGCAAAGTGAGGACGAAAGTCACTCGGTGTTATTGGATCTTTGGTCATATCCGTGCAATATCATTGCACCGGTGCTTGACCCACAACTTGGGTGACCTTTCTGAGCATTAGGACACATCCTACAATCCCTCTATTTATGTTTAGCATAAGGCACCACTTGCATATAGAGTTGCATTGCATATCGCCCTTGGACGTACAGAAACATGCTGAAAAGCCAACATTTCATATAAGTAAACGAGAAACCCATGAAAGACTGATTTCTGGGGGCACAAGGGTGCCTAATACCTTCCTCGTGCATGACAGCGATCCTTGCCCAATTTTCTAGTTCATGATGACCTTTTCCATTGGTTTTATTGCATGATTTTAACATTTTAAAACGGTTTTCCTCGTCTCCCGTTTTAAGTAGACTAGGTGGCGACTCCTGCATTTTATCATTATTATTTTTTATTGTTTTGCCGTGACTTTGCTGACCCTCGCGCATTTGATCTTCCGCGCCACGCCCGAGGCTGTCGCCAGCATGGTTACAAACGTGATGTTGTATACAATCTTTAAATGGACTAACAGTTGTTTTTTTGTATGTTAATGTTACTCAATGCTTGTAAATATGATTGTATATTATTACTACCATCATATTATATTTGTTTCTGTTAAGTTTTACCTTTTATGGTAGTTATATGGAAATTTATCAATGATCACCCTCATTGCAGATTTGGAATCCAGATATATATTAATTCCAAACATAATTGATTTTTAGTTTTATCTATATGTTTGAAAACCCAGATATTTCTTAAAAATAAAATAGTGTACCATCCAAGTTATTAGTTTTTCTATCTCTTACATGGCTTCATGTTTGAGTGGCCTTAGGTTGGAAAAGAGAGTAGGGAGCATGATATTAAGTGGCATGAGTTGGATTGTTGCAGGGCGGATCTTTGCTTTAGAATGAGCATCTTGCCATGTCTATCTTATGTGATTACATTAATATAGTTTCAAAGTTGACACGAGAAAACATGACTTGGATATTATAGTTTATCCTAGGTTTCATGTTTTTCCGTGAGCTTTTAGTTTATTTTTTGGTCAATTGGTTAATCAAAAATTGCTTTTTCACTGTTTGGCAAAATCTAGATCAATTTAATAGAGATGTGTAATACAATTCTTAATTTGTGATATTGTAGTATATGTTGTCAATGTATTTTAAGAAGAAAGTGTAAGGAGTAAGTATTTCATGTCTAAACTTTTAGTGAATTGTTCATTTAAGTTTTGCGTGAATTGTTAATGTTGGTTTCTTATTCTGTCTATATGCATTGCCCTGTTTATTAAGATTGTTGTTGGTTTACTTAAGGATTTGAGAAACAAATGGATAATAACATGTCCCTTGTACACAACTTAAGCTTATCAAGTGAAGTACGACACACACACAAGGTTGATTAGAACGATCACTTTGTTGAGAATTTTCTCGACATTTGCATTGACTTACACCTTGAAGGGCACAAGTCTGGTTCCCACTTGAATGCAACTGGTTATGAAAAAATAGAGAACAAACTTTTTGTGTTGCGTGGAGTGAAACGAACCCGTTTGCAACTCAAGAATAAGTTTGAGAGGTTACACACTGATTGGCAACTTTGGAAAACAATTTCATTGCAAACTGGAATTGGCTGGAACCCAAACACACAGACTCGGGAGGGAGTAGACAACCATTGATGGGAGCAATTCAAGATTGTGAGTTCAATTCTACATACAAAATTATGTTAGTATTAATATTAATTCTTTGGTTATAATTTTGTTACGTGTTTTGATGCTTACAGGGAGAACCAAAATGCAAGAACTTCAGGTATAAAGGGCTCAAGTTCCATGACAAACTAATGAAGCTCTTTGACGGGAATATTGCTACGAAAAAGCACACCTTAATCCCTAGTGCCATTGCCCAATCTCTCCTTCAAGTCAAGGTCAAGAGGATGACACCACCGACACAACAGTGTTTCCCCTACCTCCGACTACTGAAGCAACACAAGACTTGCATAAGGAGGACACATCATGTAATAATAATATTGGCACTAATAATATACAAGGTTCCACAAGTACTAGTACACTGCATAGAGCAAGGAAATAGAAGAAGGCGAAAACCTCCAACAAGGAAGTTCTCGAATCTAGACTTGCCTCTATTGGATCATTTGTTGAAGTATATGGTCGATTAAAGGACAATACTAGCATGGGAAGATGCTTGCAGTTATTCAAGGAAGATAGTGTTGATGTTGAGTCTGAGTTGTGCTTATATGCTATTATGTGTTTTGAGAGTCCAAACATAAGGGAGGCATTTGTTGACATCACACCGCCAAGTCTTAGGCTGAGATGGCTGAAGATGAGGTATAATGCATAGATTTTTGCAGGTAAACCAGTGTTGTGATGACTTGTGACTTATTCATGAAGTTCTATCTTTATTTGTGTTGGATGCTTTCTTTTGTTTCTAAACTTTTTGATGTTGTTGATATACTAGATGTTAAGCATTATTGGTTAGTGTATTAATGCTACTTGATGTTTTAATTAATATTGTATGAGACTATCATGTAACTCAATGTTAGTTGAATCCTGCTACTTGCTAATGTTATTTAGTTAATGCTATGATGCCTGCAACTTGATGTGATTAGGTGAATCTATTTATCATCTTCACATTCTTCTCCTTGAAGGACGACAAAAGAACTTGATGCAATATTGCCTGCTACTTGCTATTGGTTTCCTTTTTACGTGGTGTATTATTTCTAAAACAAGGTTTGCCATACCATGCCTAAGTGTCTTAAAATTGCAAACAGTTCAATTGTCACAGTTTCCATGTATGTGTAGCTTGCAAGTGATATCATTTGATTGTATTATCACATTTTGCTAATGTTTGTCCTTAACTTCTATTTATTGTCATTGAGAATGCCAATCTCACTGGAAATTGTCTTCTGCTTAAAACAAAAGGCCACTATGAATAAGTAGCAGACATCACGATTCTTGGTATCAAAAGTGTCTCTAATATTTCTACCAATTATGATCTTTGCTTCTAAAACTTTTCTTTCAATCTTTTTCTACTACTAATCTTGTACTACTGCAAAGACTAGCCCCTTGGATTGAGTTTCAAATTGAAGACATGGGATTCTCACTCTTAAAGATTAGTCACCCCCTTCTTTATTTCTACATGGTTTTGCAGGTACCAATATTATGTGCGTGAAGTTGGTGATGTTTGTTTACATTCTGTAGATATATGGTGGCTTGGCTTGCATTATCTTTTGCTTGTAATAATGGCACTAATACAAATTAAAACTTAACTACCATTCATAATATTAGACATGCAGGCCGCTTAGCTGCTCTGCCACAAGGAAGTTGCACAATTGGAGGTTTTCCATATCACAGTCTACATACTCCATCCAAAGATTTTTGTACTGATTCATGGCAATGTCAAGCCAGGGCTTCATTTTCCCATTGAAGTGTATCACGACTGCATTGCTGATCTCATCTACGATGATGTTTGGATTGTAACCAAGACTGGTGACATGCCATGTCTTTTCCAGTTCTAGGGGTTTAGTGTTGGTGTAGAATGTCAACAGTCCCACTGTAACACCCGTAAAATTCATTTTGTAATTATTTACATTTTTATGAATTTTATTCCTAGATGGGTGTTACTGTTCCGAGGCCCGTTGTGTGGTTCTGTGCTTTTGGGCTTGGGCCTCGTGGGTTGGCTTTTGTTTGCGTGTCCCTATGCGTGGTTGACACTGTGCATTGTGGCACTATGGGTGTGGGGCCCGGGTGTGGGTCTGTGTGGGGCTCGCATTTGTGGGCTGTTGGTTGTGGCTGGTGGTTGGGCGGAGTGGTTGGTTGCTAGTGCGGTGTGCCGGTGGCTGAGACGCGCAGGTGGGCACGTTCTCAACTACTGCGGGCGCAGGCTTTATAAGTCGCATCGCTCTCCTCCGTCGCCATCGCCGTCTTCTCCTTCCTTCTTCTTCCTTTCCCTTCCTCCTCGGCGGCGCATCCCTCCTCCTCCTCCCCCACCTTCTTTCTCTTCCTCCCCACTCTTCCTTCTCCTTCTTTCTCCTTTCCCCTTCTCCTTCCACCTGACCTCCTCTGTTTCCCCTGTTCTTCCTTCGCGCGAGTCGAGAGAGAGATCGAGGGAGCGAAGTGGAGGGCTGTGGTTGCTCGGGGTGGTGCGCGGAGCTTGTGTGGCGTGCTCTCGTGGTCGTGGCGAGGTCATGGTCGCTGGAGTCAGCCGAGAATCGCCGAAGGCGTTTTCAGGTACACATCTCCACCTCATGTAATAGAGATCATGAAATTGGTAGAAAATACTAGGATTGCATGGAATCTAGGTAAATTTACTTTCCTCGAATTTATTGAGAGTTTATGGCGAATTTATTGGCATTTATGATGGTTGGTGTGTTTTAGGTCGTTTTGACCCTTTTGTCTTTCCGATTTTATATCTTGATGCATGGTGAATGGATTTAAGCTTTGTTTGTTCGATTTTGGAGTAGACTTGATGGTCTACACTATATTTTATGTAGGATTTTTGGAGTTTGTTTAGGGAGTCCGATCGGAGGTCCCAATAGGGGCGATTTCAGACAGTAGGGTTTGGGTCGTTTTCTGGTTTCGCAGAATTCGACACACCGAAATGGAAACGGCATACCGAACCAATGGATTTCGGTATACCGATTTCATCCGGTATACCGCTTTTCTGTCAGTTTGGTCCTACGGTTGATTCGGTTTGCCGAATCACCTCGGTCGACCGAATTAATAGATTTCGACATACCGAACTTGATTTTCGGCATGCCGAATCAGGGCCCTAATGAGTTTATAAAATGTGTTTTCTGAGGGCCTTCTGGATTGTTGTGTTGTATCCCTATGAGATGGGATTGTGGGCCATCAGTGGTGGTCTCCTGGAACACTTGATGCACCGTTGTGCCGAGGTTTTGGAAGAATTTTCAAAGATATGAAAATAGTTTGGAAAATGGATTTCAAGGAATAGTTGGCTTGTTTTGGAAAATGTTTTCCTGATTTTCTGTGTGTGGGCCGAGACAGTGTGGGACCGTGTCGTCGGGACTAGGGAATGTGACAACATTCCCTGGTGGTCGGGCACGACTCCCTTGTTGAGGTCGAGGGCCGAGATACCTGAGGTTGAGGGGCGTCGGGTCTTGGAGGTATGAGACTCCTTGACTGTCGTCTCAAGACTAGGGTTGTGGTCCACGGGTTGATGTGTCTTGTGGCATGACGGGGAGGTATAATACTCCTACTATCGCTGTGAGCATTGAAGCTCGAGTGTTGTCAGGTGTGGAGGTTTGACACTCCCTCCTGAGCACCGTGTGTGGAGGACACCGTGAGGAAGCATACTCTGTGATGGCTAGTGTGGGTGGGACATGTCCCCCGTAGTTGCTAGCATCCTTAGAGACAGGACAGCCTTCCCAGGGAGGGGTTGGCTTTGTGAGGGTTCTCCAGGAGGGAGAATCGTGGGACGACGCTGCTCTTGCACAGGGTGGCACGTCGTGGCAGTGCAGACACCGTTGGTGGCTCTTTGGTGGACTGCTTGTGGTCAGAGTTAGGTTGCTTGGAGCCGGGTTTCCCGACTCACGGTGTGTGGTTTTGGCCATTGAGGGCCTTTGCTTGTGGCTTTGGGCTAGTAGAGCCCTGGTTTGTGGTTTTGGCCGGTATAGGTCTGATCTATGAGGTTTTGAGAAAATGGTTTGCGAAATGAATTTAAAAGGAAAATAGATTATTATTATTTTTCCGCGATTTTTGTGGGGTGCGTACTGGGTGACTTTGGTTACTCATGTGTTTTCTTTGTGGTTTTGGTTTGCAGGTGCAGACATGCGATTGGTTAGCATAGTGCATATAGATTGAAGTCCCCTAGCCACACATAGAGGTTCCTGGTAGTTTGATATTTACTCTTTAGCTTTAATTTTCCCGTAATTTAATTTGTTTTAAATTATTGTGGAAAATGTAGGGCGTGACAGATCTGGTATCAGAGCTCTAAGTTCACTAGGTTGCACTACACCTAGGGTGTCCGGTCTAGAGACTCCATAGGTTTTGCATGCATGGTAGGGTCTACACCTGATTTTCGCCATGGTTTTTTGGTTGTTGCTTTGTCTGTGGTGCAAGTATTTTGCCTTTCTCCTGCAGGATGCTTCCTCGTGGTCGTAAGGGCAAGGCCCCTATCGTGGAGACCGAGTCCCGAGAGGACGTAGGTGGATGGAAGGCAGTTCGTGCAGAACTGAAGAGCTTGGCACACGGGATCTCTCACGCGTTCAGCAAGAGTAGTGCCAGTGGACCGTCGAGTGACCCGTGGCTGAACCAGTTCACGAAGCTTCGTCTGCCGTCATTCAAGGGCAAAGTCAGTGCTGAGGAGAGCGATGCCTAGTTGGAGAAGGTGGTGAAGATGTTGGAGAGCTTGGCGTGCCCAGAGGAGCATTGGGTGCGGCTGGCGACCTACCTGCCTACTGGATGGTGAGGCAGATAGGTAGTGGAGGTCTATGAGGCGGATGAAGTTCCCGGACTCAGTCACTCAGTGGAAGGATTTCAAGGTAGCCTTCTATAACAAGTATTTTCCCGCTCATGTGAAGGAGTAGCTTCACCGAGATTTCCGGAGTCTGGAGCAGAGCACGATGTCGGTGCTCGAGTATGAAATTGAGTTCGCCCGGCTGGAACGCTTTGCCCCTACCTATGAGTCTGAGGAGGAGCAGGTGCAGAGGTTTCTAGACGGCTTGAACCCTAGGCTACAGGTGAAGGTGATGGGCTGTAGGTGCCACACTGTGGAGGACATGGTTGGGATGGCTTACCGCTTTGAGGCGGAGCATTAAAAGTTTCTGAAGAGTCGTCCCAAAGGGAAGGGTAAGTCTTCTTTTATCTCTCGATTCTGTTTCTCTGGTCCTCAAAGTGCCAGCTATTTGGGTAGCCTTGAGATGAAGCAGAAGGCGAGGTCCAGTGTTTCCTTTGCAGGCCAATGGAGTTTTGCTGGTGGTAGCGGAGCTGGCCTCAGTCAGACAGGATCCAGTGCTAACCAGTGCTTCAACTGTGGTCAGGTGGGCCACATCGTTGCATATTGTCCTCATCCTCGGCAGCCTTAAGCCTTTGTGGTGTGCTACAATTGTGGGAAGGCGGGACACGTTCAGAGATCTTGTCCAGAACTGCCTAAGAAGGCAGGAAGCGCACCGCAGCAGCCGACTAGAGGACGGGTGTTCACCATCGCAGCTCCAGGCACTGGGTCTTCGGGAGATGTTGTTGAGGGTTCTTTTATTGTGGCTGGTCGGATGGCCAAAGTGCTGTTTGACTCAGGGAGTTCTTTCTCCTTTATCTCTAAGTCTTTTGCGGCGGAGTTGGGAGAGAGACTAGCTAGACCGGCCTTTCATCTCAGCGTGGCAACGCCGCTGGGGGAGCACAGTTTGGCATGGAGGTATCTGCGGTCTGTCGACTTGACACTGAATAACAGAGAGTTCGACGCCAACCTAATCGTGATGGACATGCAGGAGTACGATGTGATACTTGGCATAGATTGGTTGGCGCAGCAGTCCGCTTTGATCGATTGTGCTTGGAGGAGAGTTTATTTTGGGTCTCCTGAGGATGGGTGTTTCTTTGTGCATGGTGGGTGCTAGGGTGAGCCTAAGCTTGTCATTTCAGCTATAAAGGCTTATAAGTCTTTGGTCAAGGGTTGCGTGGAGTATCTAGCTAGTATAATTACCTCCACTTCTCCTGAGTGGGTGTTCACAACATCTCTGTGGTGTGTGAATATCCTGACGTTTTCCTTGACGATTTGCCTAATATGTCACCTCACAGGGAAGTAGAGTTCTCGATCGATCTGATCCTTGGTTCTGGTGTTGTGTCGAAGCCTCCTTATCGCGTGGCGTTAGCAGAATTGCGAGAGCTCAAGATTCAGTTGCAGGAGTTGCTGGACAAGGGGTTTATCAGGCCGAGTGTGTCTCCGTGGGGAGTGCCTGTTTTGTTCGTCCGCAAAAAGGATGGTTCGCTTCGACTGTGTATAGATTATTGAATGTTGAACCAAATCACGGTGAAGAACAAGTATCCCCTGCCCCGCATTGATGACCTGTTCGACTAACTGTAGTCTGCATCGATGTTCTCGAAGATTGATCTGAGGTCAGGGTATTACCAGTTGAGGATCCGAGACCCAAACATTCAGAAGACTGCTTTCCGAACGAGGTACGGGCATTACGAGTTCACAGTCATGCCTTTCGGCTTTACCAATGCGCCGACTGCGTTCATGGATCAGATGAACAGGATTTTCAGTCCTTCTCTGGACCAGTTCGTTGTGGTTTTTGTTGATGACGTGCTGGTCTATTCTCTTGATGATGAGACTCACGCCTTGCACCTGGAGGCAGTGTTGGATACTCTGAGGCGTCATCAACTGTACGCCAAATTCTCCAAGTGTAAGTTCTGGCCGAATGAAGTCATGTTCCTTGGCCATTTGATTTCTAGAGAAGGCATCAGAGTGGATCCTGCCAAAGTGGAGGCGGTGAATAATTGGGAGCGACCCAAGATTGTGTCGGAGATCAGGAGTTTCTTGGGTCTAACGGGCTATTATAGGATGTTTATCAGGGATTTCTCCGCCATAGCCGCACCCTTGACAGAATTGACCAGGAAGGGTGTTCCTTTTTGTTGGGACCAGAATTGTAAGGCGAGTTTCCAAGAGCTGAAGTCTCGTCTGGTTTCTGCTCCTGTGTTGACTCTGCCTTCTGGAAGTGGTGGCTTCACTATGTATAGTGATGCCAACAGCATTGGGTTAGGGTGTGTTCTGATGCAGCATTGAGGTCTTCACCGATCGTTAGAGCCTGAAGTATATCTTCACGCAGAGGGACCTCAACCTGAGGCAGCGCCGCTGGGTGGAGTATTTGAAGGACTATGATTTCAGCCTGTTTTACCATCCTGGCAAGGCCAACGTGGTCGTCGATGCCCTGAGTCGGCGTACGCACGTGATGGCGAGCTTGATGGTCAAGGAGTGGACCATGTTGGAGGATCTGGTGAGCTGCAGGCCGAAGCGGCAAGCTCGGGGAACGGTTG
>JAMKQA010021249.1:0-37696 GCA_024699735.1 Posidonia australis | reverse complement strand
GGCTGAGCTCAAATGACAGGAAGAATTGGGTTCAGTAAAAAGGCATGAGGATGGTTGAAGAAAAATGAAATAATTTGGCATGAACTTTATTCAATTCTAAAAAAATGCAATATTGCTTGAATTTAATGAAATTGAGTGAATGGGCTTGGTTTAGGGAATGTAGGTTGAGCAATTTTGAGTCTAGGGTCCAAGGCGGACTCAGTGAGCCTGAACGGGCTTCATGGGCCTAAGTGGGCTTATGTGGGCCCCCATGGGCCCAAATGGGTTTAGGTGGGTCCAAATGGACCAAATGGGCCCAGTCAAGTTGAATGAGAGTCAAATGCGCCTAGAATGGGCTTGTGGACCCAAATGGGCCCAGTCAAGTTGAATGAGAGTCAAATGGGCCTAGAATGGGCTTGTGGACCCAAATGGGCTCAACTAAGGCTTAATGGGCCTAAGTGGGCCTTCACGGGCCCAATTGGGTTTCCATGAATTAAATGGCCTAATGAGGGTTTGTGGGCCCAAATGGGCTCAACCAAGGTTCAAGCTCAGCCACCAGATCCTCATCCTGCAAAATTGGAAATTTGGGGTGTCTACACTTTCTGTTTGCATTAGGGACCAATAGACTATATGTAAGTGTTCATCGGGTCTTGGAGGTATGACCCTCCTTGACTGTGATTCATAGTATTGAGGTCCACAGATTGAAGTGTTTTGTGGCACGACAAGAAGGTATGACACTCCTATTGTCACCATGAGCACTAAGGCTCAACTATTGTCGGGTGTGGAGGTATGAGACTCCCTCTTGAGCACCATGTGAAGGACACCAAGAGGAAGCATACCATAAGTTGGCCAAAGCGGGTAGGATGTGCACCCCATTGCTGGTAGCATCCTAAGAGACAGGACTGCCTTCCCAAGAGGGGTTGGCTTTGTGAGGGTTTTCCAAGTAAGAGAATCATGAGACGGTGATAGCTTCTACACAGGGTAGCTTCATAGTGGTAGTGTAGACACTATTGGTCGTGCTTCAGTGGACTGTTTGTGGCCAGTGTTGTCTACTTGGCATCGGGTTGTTCGACACACTGTTTGAGTTTGTGGTTTGTGCGGAGTCATTGTTCAAGAAATCAGGCTTTAGGCCTAGAGGAGGCCATGGTTTGAAACTTGTTGAAGTCTAGTACTTTGGGAGCAGTGGTTCCATGGTTATGGTCAAGAGTGGGCCATGGTTTGGGGGCAAAGGATCCGTGGCTTTTGTGTTGTGCTAGTCTAGAGGAGACCACGTTGTGCAGAGTTGAGGCTCTGTAATTATGCTTTACAGTTGTTGTGGGTGTCCAAGATGCTATAGAGGGTACTCAGACACCATTGGCCATTTAGTCCAGCAAAGAGTGTGTGGGACCAAGTTGTGTGCATTGTGTAGTTTTGGGTTTGATTTCGCAAGAGTGGCCATCTTAGGCATGCATAGAAATGTTTTCAAAAATGCATGCATATGATTTTGAAAGGGAAAGAGAAAGAATGGTTTTAAAGGCATGGTTTCCTGATTTTGTGTCTTGTCGGAGAGTGGTAGACTACCTAGTTTGGTGTTATGGCATCCGAGAGGGATGCCAATGCTTAAGTGCTAGGCATCAATTGATTGCCTTTGTTTTGGCGGCATCTAGGTGGGGTGCTTGTTTTTGGTTGCCCTCAGCATAGGTTGCCGAGTTGTTAGGTGGGGTGCATGCTCGGTGACCATTGAGTGGTTACTCATGTGTACTTTGTTTTTGTGTATTTTGTCAACTGCAAGACACTAGCAACTGATTGCTAATGCATATAGGAGGAGTCATGCTACTACACATCAGGGATCCAAGTGAGTGTTTAGTTAAATTTATTTCTTGTAGTTTCTTGGATTTATTTTACTGTTGAGAGTACTTAGTCGTAGCTGCATTATTAGAGTAATAGTTGGTTAATAATAAAGATAAAAATAATTAAATGGAAATTTGTATCTAGGTTTAGTGATAGCAACTTGGGGGTCGTTCTAGTTGGTATTTGAGCTTAGGTCCACCTAAAAGTACTAGCCTAGGGATGGCTGGTAGGGTGACTTCGTAGAATTGTATATTATGCATTAATGCACCTTGATTTTCTTGATTTTCTTGCTTGTTGTGTTGAGGAGTGTCTTCAGCTCTGGCTATGGTTTCGGTGAAGCTATTGTGTGAAGGACCACGAGGAGTCTAGGGAGTGACGGTCTACATTCTCGTTTGGAGATAGAAATCGACTCCTTGTTGGAAGGATTCTTAGTGGATGGATTTCTTGTGATCTGTTATTTAGTGGAGTTGCTTTGGAGGTAGCAGTTGGGAGCATAGCATGAAGCGGCGTTCGCTCGTGTGGAGTGGTTCACTGAGATTCCCCATCTCCATGGAGCATGGTGCGGTGTTGTACATGAGTTTTGCATGGATTAAGCACTATGTTGCCTGTGGGTGTGGTGATGTACATGAGTTTTGCATGGATTAAGCATTGCGTTGCCTGTGGATGTGGTGGTGGTGGTTTTCTAGGCAAGACTCAGTGCTGGCTGACAGGGTAGGAGACCCTACGATGCATGAGGCCAAACTGGTCATGTTGCCTAGTGGTTGTTCACGTCTGTTGTAGGTGTTGGTTTGTTTGGTGTGCTGCGATTGTAAGGGGGTAGGGTGTTTGCTGAGGAGGTGGCTTGCTCCTTTAAGGGGGCACCCTCCATTTGTTGACCAAGGGACGTACTTTTCCTTTAAGGAGGTTAGCCACCACCCAATGTTGGGTAGTTTGGTGTTTTCCTATGGAGCGTAGGGTGTAGTAGTTGTGTGCCTCTAGTGTACCTTCCATGGTTGTTGTTGCTTATTGTTTATTTGTCTATTGTTTGCCTATTTGTTTGTCTATTGCCAATTCTTGCTGGTGCTTGTTGTTGTTGGTAGTCTGTGGTTGCGGTCTGTCATCTATCTTGTATTGTTTGTGTCAGTGTGGGAGGATGCCTGTAGCTCCATCCTATTGTTGCATCTGGGTGAATTGTGAGGCTTCCCAAATGTGTGGTTGTTGTTGTCTTTGTGGTGGGTGCAAAGGATGCTTTGAGTTTTATCCTCCTATGGTCTCTAGATGACTCGATGGTTCCCTAGTTGTCTGTTGTATTTTCTGGGTGACGTGGTCGGGCCCAGATGTCTGTTGTTGATTCTAGGTGACTTGGTCGAGCCTAGATGTCTATTGTTGATTCTAGGTGATTTCGTGGTTCCTAGACGATCGTTGTTGTCTTGGATGATCCTATGGGTTCCCAGGAGTGTGTTGTTGTTTTGCAGTGGCTCTGGTGAGTCCCCAAGTTTGTGTTATTTCTTCCAAACACTCTGTCTAAGGACAGGATTATCTAGGAGGTGGTGCGCATGGAGTCGCGCATTGGTGTTTTGTGGTTGTGTCGCACACTTTTGTTTGGGGCTTGGCCATGGAGTGGCATAGCCTAGTGTGTTGCTTATTGCATGTTGTTTGGGGTATCGTCTAGGGTATCTTGATAGGATACCTAGTTGGCTTGGTTGGTTGTGGCTTAAATGGCTTAGTGCCATTTTGCAGTGGAGATTTATTTCTACAATGTTTCCCTTGAGTGTCCTATTGTTAATTTTTTTGTTTGCTTGTGGGTTGAATGACGTAGCATTGTTCGATCTGTGGAGATCTTCTTTCTCCTATGGTTGCTTTTGGGTTTCTTTGGTGAAGATGGAGTGAGTCAAGTGGTGTTGGCCAACCGTCTCGTTTGGTGGTGCCACTAGTCCAGCTGGTGGGTGCGATCCCACGTGTTTTCCTTCAAGAGGTTGTTTCCTGATTCAGGTGAACTATTCTCGGGGATCTAGCCAAGGTACCTTCAGGATAGTGGCACCATGAAGAGGTCTGCTAGGAAGGATGAACAACTCAGGTTGGTTCGGACGCTCTTGCTGGGAGTTGCTTTAGTTTGGTGATCCATTTTAGTTTGACTCCTGAGTGGTCCTTACCATTGGTGGTGGTGTTTCACTGGGAACAATGACTCTTGTGGCCCTAGACTCTAGATTATAGGATGTTTGACGTGAGCTTCATGCTTAATAAGTGGTTTAAGTGTGTTTTGGCTATCTCACATTTAGACTTGCAAGGCTGCCATAGTGGTGAGTTGTGTTGAGTTTACCAATATTCTTCTAGGTTGGGATAAGTTCCAATTGTGGTGAGGCAATGTGGTGATTTGTGGTTATTACCGGTTGGGATGATCATGAGATGAACTATCCACCGACGTGTTTGGTGTTTGCCATAGTGGCGGTTGTGCTCTAGATCTGATGGAGTGTTGATCTAGAAGTAGTTCCTGGAGGCAGATAGCACATGATTGGCTAGTCTGTTGGTGTACTCCAAATTTGTGAAGAGCATTGTTGTGTCTTAGTAGCTAGATTTCTCTCGTACCTTGGATTGGAGGAGATTTTCCAAGGTGATGGGAGGTGCTATTGAGCTGGTGATTTGGTGTTTGGTGTGGCTTTGATCAGGTTGTGCATCAGAGTAGCGTAGTGAATGCCCATAGGAACTAGCTGTACCTGACCAATCCTATGTTTTATGTGTCTCTAGAGGTGTTCTGGATGATTTGTGACTCTAGAAGTCATAGTTTTGAAGCCTTTGGTTGAGGTTTTGTGCCCAGAAGGGACTTCACCTAGGATTTTTGGTGGTGTTTGGACTCAAGGAGAGCTGAGTCCTTGGTGTTGCTCTTGACCTAAGAAGGATGAGATGGCCTTGTGGAGTCCTGATTTCACCTATAGGTCGTGAGTTTTGGGTGGCATCATTGTGTTGTTTTCTAGATCGTTCTAGTGATGTCCTAATTTTGGTACTGTTGGTGTTTTGCCTAGAGAATTTTGGGGGTGAAATTCCTTTAAGGGGATTAGGCTGTAACAACCCATATTTGGAAGTGTTGTTTTGGCCAAACAATTAGGTGGGATTCAATTTTGATGGACATTAAGGGCTTAGTGCCTAATATTGGACACGTTTTCAATAGTTTTTTGCGCCTATATTGTGGGGATTCTCTGGTGTGCATTGGTGGTAGATCTCGATATACACGAGTCACATGGATGGGGAAGGTCTCGTGGTTTGGTCTCATGCTGTGGCTCCCTTCTTTTCTTTCTTTCCATTCCTTTTTTCTATTCTTTCTTTCATTTTCTCTCCCCTATGCCCCACCCCTTCCTCTTCTTCTTCTTCTTCGTTTCCTTCTTGAGGAAGGAGAGAGAGAGGGAGAGAGAGGGCGAGAGAGGGAGAACGAGAGAGAGAGATGAGACAAATGGGGTTAAGAGAGAGAGATAGAGACATGGCAGGAGGAGGAGCCCGATACTACCGTTACTATGCCGCCATCGTCGCTTGGGAGGGTGGTGTGTCGTTGTTCGCTATTGATTGCTGCCATGCCTTTGGTGGTGGTACGCACCCCGTAGACTTCTTTTTGGTTTCCAATTTGATTCCTAGGTGCATGATAGTGTGCTCCTAATTGTTGCAAATTTTATCACATTTATTAAGCCTTTGTGGGCCATTTATGGCCATATTTATTTTGTAGGGTGAATAGTGCTTCTTTTGTATTTTCTATTGATTTCTTGAGATCCACTTGATCGATCTTTGCAAACGAACGTTGTGTCCATTGAGTCGGGCATGAATGAGACATCTTGGTTTTCCATTGACTTGCACTTCATCCTTCTGCTCTGTCTAGATTGTTTCTCCCTCTTCAACACTTCGTTGGTCTCAGATGAAGATCACTAACACCTATCATGGCGAGAGAACCCACTTCAAGCCAATCGAAAACAAGCTAGGTGGGTGGAACAATCCAGAGGCCTTCGACATGTTTTGTTTGATTCATTGTGTTCTTGACATTACATTCATGCTTAGCCGATGTTTCCATATTTCATATCGTTGTTCTATTGTGCTTAATTTAACAATGACATTTCTATAACTGAACAATAATACGATAAGCGTGATTGCCTAGTTGGTCGATGTAGCACGATCTCCCAACAAGAGGATGCTATGCTCTCCTCCTACGTGAATAGTCGACATGGCAATCTAGGTTCATATAGTTTACAGAGCATGATTTGATCTTTCTATTTGATTCTTCTTGGATTTCACTCCTTTGATTTGATCCCTATGCACGTTTTACTGTATAGCATGGCATCTTGCATATCGCCCAAGAGCGTACATCATTTGGCACTGTTTACCTGCATTAGCCACATTTGCAAGCGAACTTAGCCAAGAAAGACTGATTCCTAGGCGTATGGGGGTACGTAACACCTTCTCCATGCGTAACAGGAGTCTTTACCCTTTCTTTGGTATGCAATGACCAAAAATGTAGCATTCATTTTGCATGGATTCCTGTATTCTTCTTTTTCACACCATTTTATTGCATTTACTCCTGTTTCGGTTTTTCTCGTCTCTTGATTTTAATAGACTAGGTGGCGACTCCTTTTTATTTCCTTATCCTGTCTTTTCGCTTTTATTTTGAGTGACTTCAAGCTGAGTATCCCTCCTCGGATTTATCTCTTCGTCGTGACCTTATCGGTTCGTAGGTTCGGTCTTTCACACCCAACGTTGCGAGTCAACTACGCCAACATGGTCACAACTCCCATCTAACCTAATGATAAAGTTTTCTAGCATCTTTATTGCTCCAAAGAAAATAGCAAAACATATGATCAATCTCAACCATCACATGACGTAGAATTTTTAAGACCGACAAAATGTGTATTGGAATGGATGAAAGCACACTTATCACTAAGACTAACCTACCAGCCATGTTCAAAAATTTGGAACTCTAACCATCAATATGTTTCTGAATCTTCTCTCCAGAAGCTTGAAATAGATCCCTTTAAGGCGCCCAACTGCAAATAGGGCTCCTAAGTATATCAACAGCTAGGATCCATTTGAAAAGGCTATACAACGTTCAAGTAATTCATTTCTATCAGAAGACTGACGCTAGCAATAGCGACACTTGTTCCTCCCCATCCATTGACTGGAAGAAGCCTCATAACTTTCAATAAAATCCATCAAATTTGAAACTGAAGGACCATCTGCTCTACAAAATAGTAATGCATCATTTGCAAAGAATAAATGAGTGGGAGCAAGACCTCTACCAGATGTATGGTATCTTTGGCATAGCGCACAGTTGAAAAAAAAACAAATACTTCTACCGAACACCACCTGAACAAGACTAAATAAGGTTGGAGATAGAGGATCTCCTTGTTTAAGCCCTCTAAAACATTTAAAAAATCTAGATTGCTTCCCATTAATAATAACAGTGAACCAATTATCGGAAAGCATGCACCTAACAAGATTTACAAATCTTTCTAAGAATCCAAACTTTTGAAGCACCTTTAACAAGAAAGACCATCCCATCCTATCATATACTTTCAACATATCAAGCTTGAAGACAACATTGCCTCTTCTGCATTTCTTGTCAATATCCACAATAAGCTCTTGAGCCAACTAAATGTGATAAAATATATCCCTACCTTACACAAATCCTACCTGCTCTACACTAATTAACAAACGAAGCCAAGAAAGCAACCGATTGTTCAAACTCTTAGAACAAATTTTTGAAGCAACATTCCCAACACTAACTGGACAAAACTGAGCAAAATTAACTAGATTGTCCACCTTAGGAATCAAGCATATCATAGAGGTTGTAAAACTTCTATGCATAAAGACCCCCCACTAAGAAGTAAGTGACCAATGCAAATAAATCATGCTTAATAAATGTCCCAAGCCGCCAAGAAGGGTAATGGGAATCCATTAGGCCCTGTAGCTACCTCAACAGGCATGGACCGAAGAGTAGCATAAATTTCCTCCAAATCCGACATCGTTGTAAGAGACAAACAATCCTCATTTGTAATCATTCTAGGTATACAATCCAAAAGGAATTAATCCACGAAATTCCCTTTTGACATGAGCAATTCCTAGAAAAAATAGATGCCAGCATCCTGAATACCTTTAATGTCATGAATCCAACCATCATTAGATCCCTTTATGGCTTCATTAGAATTGTGAAATAGACGCTTCTTCATCATATTATGGAAAAAAGATGTATTCCTATCCCCCACCCTCAGCCATTTGCAATGTGACTTTTGGTACTAGAATTTCTCCTCCCGCCTAAGTGCTCTATCCAAATTTTGCTAAGCTTGAGCCACTTGCTACAAGTGATCTTCACTGAAGCTATCATCAAGAAGACATTGAACACTAGCTAGACTTTCCTCTGCATTCCTGACATTTTCAAAAATATTCCCACAATGATTCTTGTTCCATATTCTCAATGCATTTTTTAACCAATTAATTTTTAGAAACTTGTGAAAAGATATATCACCCTCATTAATCACCAGTTGCTCCCAAGACTGCTTGATAACTTGAAGGTAAGATCCATCTTCCAACCACATGTCCAAGAATTTTAATGCGCAAGGACCAAAATCCAGTAAAGCAACAACACCTACCAACAAAGGCGAATGGTTAGAGTTAACACAAGCAAGGTGAGTGACTTTCACTAGAAAATTTTGACAATGTCCATTCAACAAGCATCTGTTACGTCTAGCCAAGATTTTGTTGTCCCCAAAATGATTATTACACAATGTGAAAGCAAACCCAACAAAACCTGCATCATAGAGCAAACATGCACTCCATAATGTCTTCTATATAAAGTTGTCTCAACAACCTGCCTCCCTTCTTTTCTGACACCGATAGCATTGAATTGAAATCTTCCACCACACACAATGGCAAATTAAGATTCTTTCAATGTACAAAGACGAGGTACTCCCATAGACAACGACATTCAATACCATCACAGCTAGCATACACAAAGGTAACACAAACTCTACCTCCAACATCATTATCAAAGATTGAAACTGTAAGGGCTTGTTCAAAAACATCAATAATTTTCAACTGAAAAGAAAGCCCACTAAACACCCATATTTTAGCCATGGCATCCTCATTAGCGGCAAAACTAGCAAACCCAAGACTACACTTGAGATCTTCTCCTTTCTCAACATCAATCATAGGTTCTAGAATGGCCACCATTTGAGGTTTATTAGTTTTTTAAGATACTTAAACCTCCTTATGGCGGGCCGGTTGCGACCCTCCTAGCATTCCATATGATCATCTTCAACGGAAAGAATATCAAAGGAATTTCAAGAGCTAGAGAAATACATAATACGTGTGATTGGACCATCCACATACATGTTACCATCTACATTAAAAGTCTCCACATCAGTTCCAACTTTGCTACCACTATCGGCCGATACCTTCATGGATTCATCCCTGTCGTTGCCAAGTTCATTAGTAACATTTCTATCGCTTCTTCATCCTTTTCTTGGAACACAGCCACCAACATCGCCTAAACCTCAGGGTCCTCATCCCAAAAGAATCAGGTTTGTCCACCACCATAAGGTCCCTCTTGAGAGTTTGGAAAACCATGGCAATAAGGGCATCTTCTTGTTCGTTGATAACAAGTACATCATGAAGCTTGAATACCCTCCCAGTGGCCTTCCATACTTTCTTGGTCGCTACCTTACCAGATGGTCTCTTCTTCCTTGCCACAATGTCTTTCTCAATAACATCCTTACCTAGCATTCTACCCAATTTCTTGTTCTCTAGATTCCAGCCATATGAATCCATGCCATGCCCTCTCTTTTGACAACCCATACAAAACAACAGTCTATTCTCAACCTTCAATAACTAGAAGTCACCATTAATCTCCAATGGGTATTCCTTGGATATGTCCATTTCAACACAAAATCAGGCACACACCACTATGGATTGTGTCGACGTAGCAAAAGCAAAAGATAACAGTGGTCCGAAGATCCTAGCCACTAATCGAAAGAAGCTTGGCTTATAGTAACACTGTGGTGACGTCAGTAAGGCCACCCACACTGGTGCAACCTCATTCTCCATCCTCAGCTGAAATCTAGGTGTCCATCAGAAAACCTTCAAAGCTTGACCCCCCATGATCCACTTCTCCCTAGTATAGATTTTCAAGATGTCCGACTCCACACTAAAACAAACTAGGAGATGACGATGATCCACCACCATGACAGCCACTGCTCCTCTCACTCCCAAATTTGTGAGAGCCTTATAGACTTCCATTGTTGGGAGATGAAAAGAAAAAAAAACTT
The DNA here is from genome assembly GCA_024699735.1 of Posidonia australis. Classification (NCBI taxonomy): domain Eukaryota; kingdom Viridiplantae; phylum Streptophyta; class Magnoliopsida; order Alismatales; family Posidoniaceae; genus Posidonia; species Posidonia australis. Next base: position 27,614 of record JAMKQA010021249.1, on the reverse strand, counting down.
GAAAATAACAGCATGCATACAAGGAAGAGAGATCGACATTTGTGAGGATGATAGTTGGCTACCAGTACTTTATCGTTGGCTCATGAAATGGAATATCATCATCGATGATCTTATCTCAAAGAGCATCCGTAAAAGACCTTCATTCAATCTGCGAAACAGTCCCCCTTGGAACATCCATTGGGTAAGGAACCCAAAACCCAAGTTGCACCAAGAATCCACCACAAACCCTAATTCCAATCCAACAAATCAAAAGATTCTCTACAACAGTCAATAGCAATGCCCAAACTGGAGAAGAAGTCCAGACGTTGAGTTTCCTACCATGAAACACCTATGTCGGAACCCTAACCAACCAGTGTAGAAGACGATGCAAAAAACCTCACCACGCACCATCTGGAAAGAGCCTAAGTGGAGCCCATGACTATTAAAAATGGCCCGTGCTAGGAAAGATCTCCAAGGAAATCTTTGATGCAATAATAGTTAGGGCACCCCACTATCGAACGTCCACTATAAAAAGAAGCTAGAACCCTAGCCCCAACGTGGAGAAAGAAGAAGATGGCACAAGCCCCCAAACACCCACATGTTGGAGCCCACCTTCTGCCTTAGCAATAGTACTCACAATATGGGGAGCACAAAAGATGAATATGCCGAAGCCCTCCAAATGGAAATCATTGGAGCCCTAATTTCCCCTTTTTGGTGATTTATTAGTCATTCTCTCCTCTTATTTTTTCCCCAAAGGGTATAGCTTTTAGATAGGAGTTTTTTTAGACTAACAGGGTTGATGATTCATGGGTTCATATCCTCATCTTAAGGTGTATCAATATTTCGTACTCTTACAATATCAATAAATAAAATTTTGTTTGCCTAAAAAAAGCACACTAAATAAAAATAGAAAATCAATAAAAACAATTGCACTACAAAATTACAAATAATGGACAAGTAATATTGAAATTTAATGATTAAATATACTAAAAATATTTAAAACTAACTTTTGACCATAATACAAAAATGGCTTGATAATTGTATTTTTTAAGCATACTAAAAATTAAAAATAAAATGAATTACCATAATTGCTCCAAACAATACTAATTTTGTAGAAGTCATATTAAATTGCAATGATTAAGTATATTGAAAAATAAAAAAGAATTAATAATAATCACGACCAATAACAAAACTCCACACAATTCAAGCATACATACTAAACTAAGACTAATTCAGTTTATTAGATCCAAAGTATATATAAACCAATATCTAATTCAAACTAACAAATAGTATGATAATCAAATAGTAATAAAATTAAATAAAGCACAATAACTAATAAAATTATGTCTTTAAAATAATTAATTTTAATGATGCATTAATTGGTAAACTATAAAGTTAGAAAAGAAAATTGGCATTTTAAGGACTATTAGTGAATCCCATATAAATCTCATTTAAAATACATAAAATTAAAATGTAATAATAAAATTACTTTAATATTGACTAAAATAACATTTATAAAGAAAATCCCTAAAATTTTATTACAAGTATCTTGAAAATAACTATAGATAATAAACTTAATATTCATTAATTTGAGGTTTTGCTAGTAATATTTCTTAATTAATAAATATTAGAATTACTTATGCATAGTTATTAATTATTTTGTGGCTATTATTAATAAATTTTTTATTTTTCTAATGTACTTAATTATTAAATGGAGGTTTGTAGCAGTGAAAAATGAGAAGAAGCTGTAAGGAGAACATATTGTTATAAAAAAGTCCTTACTAGGGTTTTAAGCAACTTAAAAGGGAAAAATGAAAATGTAATAAGGCTTTTAACATCTGTAAGTACAAAAAGAATTATGAAGGTAATTATTGAAATAAAAAGTACATTTATAGTATATGACTTATCAAGGTATTGGAGTCAAAAATCGTCTTTTTTAAATAGGTAGTATAATTTGTATGGTCAAGTTCCCATAAACCTCACACATATCAATATCTTGGTTTGATCACAAGGCCTTTTGAGTTGTGCCCTCTTTAGCATGGTTGGTAATCATTCCTTTCTAGTTTATTTTTCAATGAAGGCTATCTTTGGTTCAGAAATACCTATGGTCATTGGGGGTCAAGCACGTATTGGAGGCATATAATAAAAACACAAAATGGTGGCACATATTGAAGGAATGTGTTTCAGGCACGTATTGTGGGCAAATTTTGCCAATTTTGAGTCCAGAAAGAGTTATCATTTAGTTGGATTTGATAACTAGTTGGGTAGCGAAACTTCTTCTTGACGTTGTGTGGGATTGACAAGAAGAGGAGAAGTTGAACTAGAGGAAAAGAGGATCCAGAGCTCGCATAACAGAAGGAGAAAAGAAAAAGTTGGAGGAGAAGAAGGGAAGGAGAGAGAGAATGAACTGTGAGGGAGAACACGAGATAGATCGTTGATGGTGCCTTACTACTATACCGCTCGTCACTGCTGTTCATGTTTGTCGTGCGTCGCCACCACTCATTGACACCACCACCATCCCCATTGCTACAACCATCTCTTTGTCATTAGGGAATTTCCAAGACTGTTGTCGGCAACCCTATGCATGGGAATCGATCATTGAGGTATCAATCATCGGTGAAGGGTACATGCCCTACCCTTTTTTTTAAATTCAAGAAATTTTTTTATTATTGAATGAAAAGAGAACAAAATAAATGATATGTCTTTGAAGAGAATAAAGACCCATCAATCAGTAGTCTGGGTTAGTCAGAAAAAACTCCTCACCAAAATCCATGCCCTTAGGAAAAAGAAGAGGAGAAAAAGACTAACCAATACTCTTTCTAGTATGCACACTGAGAACACTCCACCTATATACATTACATATGTTTCTTAACTCCCTAGGAAGCTCAAAGAAGTGATGATAAACCAAATTACTCTGGCGATAACCACCCTCCTTAGCTAAGTAATCTGCCACACCGTTAGCCCCTGGTAACAATGGGATATTTGGACATGAAAGCATTTGAGAATACGTTTCCACCAAGGATAACATTTCTAACCAATAGGAGACTTACATTTGAGCATGTTAACCACCTCCATGGAATCCGATTCAACCTTACCTATGGAGATGTTGTACTAGTCACACAAAAACAACACGTCCCAAATGGCTCTTAATTCTACCTCATTGTTTGTTGCAGCACCATAAGAAAAAGAGAAGGCTAAACACACCCTAACATGGGTGTCCCTGACCATGCCTTCGCCACTATGACCATGCCGGTGGAATGTGCGTGGAAACACACGAGGAGTTCCAATATGGTCACGACAATGATGGTGAATCCGAAGAAGGAGACTAGACTCAGAAACACCAAAGAAAGATAAGAAAAGGATAAGGAAAAGGAGTAACCACCTAGCCTTTTAATGGAAAGACAAGGAACACCAAGATGCATATGAATGCAAGAAAATGATGCAAATGAATGCAAGTGAATGACTGTGTGCTCCGTGCCTAACGGATGAAGGCGCAAAGAAGGCACAAACCAATAAGGGCCAGAGAAAGGGTAAGGATTCTTGTTATGCATGGGGAAGGTATTAGGCACCCTATACGCCCGAAGAATTCGGTCTTTCTTGGTTTCATGCTTGCTAATGATCTAGTGTGTGTATGCTTGTCAACCCTGAATGCTCATGCCTAAGATGAATGCGAAAACATGCCAAATCAAAGAGAAGAAATGAATAAAAAAAGAAAAATGATAAAGAAAATAATCTGAGGGACAATGTAGGCATTGAAAGTACCGCATTACTATATGTCATTGGACGATGAGGAAAATCGTGAAAATCAAAAATATTCGGAAAGCGTCACGCAAAATAGCAGAATCTTAAAAAATCCAAGAAAATCAAAACAGAGAAAATAATCCTCATTCAGGTCCATGTCAGCATTGTCAAGCATATTAATGTACGCCCTCTGGCGATGAAAATCTAAATCAAATCAAAATCATGAAAATCGGAAGAAAATCGAAAAATAATGTGAAAGCTAAGTTTGAAATGCGTGCATGATGCAAGAAAGTACACATGAGAAAATATGCCTATAAAAAAGGAACAAAATGTGCAAATGAAAGCATGGGTGAAATATGTAAGTTTCTAGGGGCCTCTATGTAAAAATTACATGCTCCTGGGTAAAGACTGATGATTCCATGGTTAAATTAGCAAAAATGTTAAAGAAAGCACATTTTACGCAATTTCAAGGAAGTTAGGGGTTAAATGTGCAAAACTGTGCATTTTTTTGTAAAATTAGGATTCCTAGGGTCCAACCTGTAATTTTACCAACAAAACATGTGTTCAGTGTAATTTTAAAGAAATTCAAGGGTACATGTGCAAATTAGTGGATTCATGGATGAAAATATGAATTTCAAAGGTCTGATTTGCAAATGTGCCATAGAAAGATACATTCAGTGTCATTTTAGTGAAGTTCAAGGTTTAAAATGAAAATCTATGCACTTTTTGAGTAAAAATCATGAATCTCCAAGGTTTGGTTTGCAAATGTGCCAGAAAATCATATTTTCAATGTAATTTTAGTGAAGTTCATGGTTTTATGTGCAAATTACGGACTTAAGGTGAAAGAAAACTAAATCAGAGGATTTTATGTCAAAATTTAAAGCCTGAGAAATATTAAAAGAAAACCAAAATGATCACACTGCAAATTTACAAAACAAAACATTATTAAAATGATTTAAAAATGAATGTAGGGACTGATATGCAAAATAAAAGGACCTAAATGCAAACAAAAGAAAAAAAAATGAAGTGTTTTTTAAAAAGAAGTTTTAAAAACACTCGACGATCGTCGACGACTCTACATTGCCGACGACCATTGCCTGGGAAGCCATCCAGGCCTTCCCCGACGCCCGATCTTGCATCCAATTGATTGATGAGCAAGAGGGAAGAGAAGGGAGAAGATCTACTGGCTCCGATCGCACTTTGAATGGCCTGGTTACTCCTCCCACCTCAGTCGCCGGCATCGTCACTCCAAGGACAGGGCTGGAGAGGACAGAGCCACTAGAGGTAGTGGAGCGGCAGTCCAGGGCTCCTGAAGGCTTGATGGCGTGGAAAGGAGAGTATCCCACTGCTAGGAGGCAAGAATGGCGCCATGCATTCCCCTCCTGATCAAGCTCACCGTCATCTCTGGTGACGTCGACTATGGGGCACAATCGGGGCTCAAAGTGGGGTTTTGAAGCTTCTGGAGTCCAAGGATGCTTTAGAGTGAGCTATGCCAGGTGAGACACGCGGATGAATTCCACTATGCTTCATCTTCTCCAACGATGACGGGGCTGCGAACGGCGATCTACTCCCAAAGGCTACCAGAAGGGTTGCACGGCTTCCAGAGTTGAGGAGAAGCAATGGAAGACCAAGCCTAACCACTTCACACACACCAGGACACATCAACCAAGAAGTAGTTGGTGATGGGTCGAAAAGCAGGATAAACAAACTTGTCAACCGAGAATCAGTCGGTGACAGCTCGAAAGGCAGGATAGACGAACTTGTCAACCGAAAATCAATCGGTGACAGCTCGAAAGGCAGGATAGACGAACTCGTCAACCGAGAAGCAGTCAGTGATGGTTCAGAAGGAAAATAGATAAACACATCAACCAAGAAGCAATCGGTGATGATTCAAAAGGAAGATAGGCAAACACATCAACCAAGAAGCAGTCAGTGATGGTTTGGAAGGTAGGATAAACGAACTCATCAACTGAGAAGCAATCGGTGACGGTTCAGAAGGAAAATAAATGAACATGCCAACCAAGAAGTAGTTGGTGACGGTTCGAAAGGAAAATAGACAAACACGTCATTCGAGAAGTACTCCGTGACGGTTCGGAGGGAGGATAAATGAACACATCAACCAAGACACAATTGGTGACGATTCAGAAGGAAAATAGATGAACACGTCAACTAAGAAGCAGTCAGTGACAATTCAAGAGGAGGATAAACGAATAGGCCAACCGAGAAGCAGTCGATGACGGTTCGAAAGGAAAATAGATGAACACATCAACCAAGAAGCAGTCGGTGACATTTTGGAAGGAGGATAAACGAACACATCAACCGATATACAGTCGGTGACAGTTCGGAAGGAAAATAGATGAACACATCAACTAAGAAGTAGTTGGTGATGGTTCGAAAGAAGGATAACTGAACATGCTAACTGAGAAGTAGTCGGTGACGGTTCGAAAGGAGGATAGACAAACTCATCAACCGAGAAGCAGTCAGTGATGGTTCGGAAGGAGGATAAACAAACACATCAACCGAGAAGCAGTCGATGATGGTTCGTAAGGCAGGATAGACGAACTCATCAACCAAGAAGCAATTGGTGATGGTTCAAAAGACGGATAAACGAACACACCAACCAAGAAGCAGTCAGTGAAGGTTCAGAAAGAAAATAGATGAACACGTCAACCGAGAAGCTGTCAATGACGGTTCAAAAGGAGGATAAAGGAACACGTCAACTGATAAGCAGTTGGTGACAGTTCGAAAGAAAAATAGGCAAACATGTCAACCAAGAAGTAGTCGGTGATGGTTCAAAAGGAGGATAGACAAACACATCAACCGAGAAGCAGTTAGCGACGGTTCGGAAGATAGTAAAGTGAACTCGCCAACCGAGAAGTAGTCGATGACGGTTCCAAAGGCTAGAATGGCGAACATGTCAACCGAGAAATAGCTAGTAACAGTTCAAAAGTAGGAATAGACGAACTTGTCAACCGAGAAGTAGCCATTGATAGTTCGAAAGGCAAGATAAATGAACTCGTCAACCGAGAAGTAGTCAGTGACGGGTCAGAAAGTGGAAAAGGAACTCATCAACTGAGAAGCAGTCGGTGATGGCTCGAAAGCAGGAATAGATAAACTTATCAACGAGGAAGTAGCCAATGACAGTTCGGAAGGAGGATACCAAAAGGACAATTGACATGATACTGACATCAAGAGAAAAATACCAAAAGGTAGCTAACATGTCCCTAGTATCAGGAGAATAATACTAAAATGTAGTTGTCATGCCCCTGGTATTAGGAGATAATACCAAAAGGCAACTGACATGCCCCTAGTATCAGAACGCTAAGGATGTTGCTGAAAGAAAGTAACAGAAGAAAGCTGGGAAGCCTAGACAACTAGTTTAGCCAATAAAGGTTTGCTAGGAAGCACATGCTTGTGGGCACACCCTGAACTGTGACTTCTTTGAACTGATGTTGTTCACAGATTCCACTGGAATTTCACTGCTCGTACCTGACATTTCTAAGGTAAGTAGGTATCTATGGCTTGCTGGACTGAAACTGACATTCTACGATCAGAGATGCTATTGTGGTTGTGGCTCTGTAAGCATTGTAGTCGTAGCGATTGTCACTCCCCTAGAGGAATATGCACCTGACTGCCATGTTGGAAGCACGATCTTGCACTACATTTTCTCAAAACAATCTAGATATTCTGGCTGGAGATTCTGGTCTTGACTCTCTACACCATAAGTCGTGAGTCTATGCCTCATGAAGTGCCTGATGCACTAGTTCTATCCATAGAGCAATTAACATCCTTTTGCTGAACAAAACTGACTTCCAGACGTAGTTGTCGTAGTCTGTGTGAGCTTGGTTAGAGAGAAAGTTCCATGCTCCTTAGCAGACGATATGGAATGGTAACAGCGGGCAAATTGAGAGAGAGATACTAGGACAAAATAGATGCCCCTGGTATCGAGTCAAGCTGCGAAAAGTCATGGGGGTCTGATTGTGACTGCATGTGCTCTAGACCACATTCAGACATTCCCCAAGTAGCACCGGTGGAACTTGATTGACCATGGGGAGATTATTGCCATTGCAGTTGATTCTATAGGTTTGTATAGCCTATGCACTGGAAGGTGTCCTTATTGTATAAGCGCTTTGACCATAGTGTAGCTGAAATGTCCCTAATTGGAGATGCTCAATGAAATTGTGTAATGTAATGTGAAATGCAAGTAGAAAGACTGCAATAAGCAAGGTAATGGTGGTGAAGGATTTTATTGTTGTACGGAGACATGCTGATGGACGATGGGTGAAGCTATTACTTAAATAGGTAAACATGCATTATTGATCAACTATGACTTTTGTTTGTTGTGATTTTTGTTTGTTAGCCCTCGATTGGGTTGGAAAGTTTCATGCCTATTGGAGGAGGACACCCTTACCTCAACTGGCCCTACAAAGATTCACAAGCTATGGGTGTCTCTCGTAGGATGAACGGTGGCGCTCAAGCTCGCTGTGTGGTGGTGGGATAGACCAGACTCTATGCCAAACTCTTTAATGTCTTGCACCTACTCTTTTGAGTTTACACGATTTATTTTTCCTCCCTCATAGGCATACGATTTCACTCTATACCTGACTTGGAGGTAAAAGTCGCCTAATCTGGGTTGGAGGCTTTTGTTGCTGGAAGGGGGGCCAGCCCTTCAAAGGTGTGGATTTACTAAGCACATGCTTCAACTCCTCTCCAAAGTATGGTAGGGATAGAGCTACGTCACATGCCTCTTACTCCTAGGCTGACTTCTGTCTTCACCTTTTGTCTTCTAGTTTCTTTGATGCCCATGCAAAGGTATATTTCTTTTTTGACTCACACACTCAGTCACCCTAGCATTTTATCTCCCTCTTGGAGGTGCTGGGACCCTACAGAGTTTGGGCACTTCTTCTAGCCCCGATAGGTGGTGGCTCCCTTGCTACTTGGTCATTTAAGTAGTGCCATCTGAGGAAGAGCATTCCAATCTGATGCAGGAAAAGTTTCCAATTTTCGTCATTGGGCAAAGTTATTAACATGCAAAGTATTTTTGGTTTTTTTTTGTTGTTTTCTAATTTTTTTGTATTTTCCTTCCTTTGGATGCTTGCTTTTCTTTTCTTTTCTTTCTTTTGAATGCATGATGACAATGCAAAGAATAAAATAATAAAGAAAAAAGGACTTCAGTCCCTGTTGTTGAGCTTCCATTGCTAGCTGAGAAGACTGTGCCTATTGTTGATTATGAAGTATCTATAATTGCTGCACTCTAGGGTTCAAGGTATCAGTGTGCTCTGAGTCAGATTGGTGCATGGCAAGTCGACAAACTTTAGGCTAGGCCTCCCGCAAGGGAATGGGAATAGAATGGTGCACGAATATATCACTGGACTGAGCTAGGAATCAGCAAGAGAAGTATCAAGGCTGATGGGGTCGGAAAAGGCTGGGAGACAGAAGATAAACCCCCAAAGTTCAGACAACTTCGAAGCTTGTAGGCTCAAGAGAGGAGAGGTTGGCTACACTAGGGTGTGCAGATGTTGGTTCAGGTGTGGATACTGCCTCCTGCACGCTAACGACAATAGCTCCTTTGTCGATCAAGCTCTGAATAACATCCCAGAGAGTGTGGCAATCATCAGTCGAGTGCCCCGAGGCTCGATGATAATCACAATGCGCATTTGCATCATACCACCTTGGGAGTGGGTTCAATGGTGAACGAGGATCTGGGAGTTGTAGAAGCGACACAACCTGAGGAATGAGGGCACTCAACGGCCTACCAATCGAAGTGAAGTCACTTTCAGTGCGACGACCGCGCCTCTGCTTAGGTTGTTGCCCTCGTTGAACAAGTGCGACGTGATGCACTCGTTCAACGATGGAGTGTGTGTATGTGGTGTGTGGAGAGCTAGGTGCAAATGCTAATTGGTTCAGATCAGGCTGGCTCTCTATTCTAGTAGACTTCGCAGAAGGCTTGATGAAAGCGATGGCTGCCCTCTTGACATTACTGGTGTTGACAGTGTTGTTGTTGAAGCTGTTACCAGAAGAAGTGGCCTGCATGGCGAATGTAGAGAGTGTAGGGAAGTTCCCACCTTTCAGCGAACTTTTCACATGAGTGCCAACCCGAATCAATGATGCAAAAGTAGTGATAGGCTGAATGCTAAGTAGAGCCCCAGTCTCTGGTTGTGCTCCACTTATAATGATCTCAATAGACTCCTCATTAGAGGATTTATTCTTGATCTAAGAGGCTAGTGTACACCATCGACCAACATGCTCCCCAAATGACTCATGGGGGCCCTACCGACTTGCGATAAGATCCTCTCGCTTATGAATCAAGTCAAGATTAAAGGAGTATTGCTCCAGGAATGCCTTAGAGAGGTCGTTCCAAGTCTTGATAGAGACCATGTCGAGGGATGTGAACCATCTAAGTGCTGGTCCTGTCAGACATTTTTGGAACAAGCGGATCAAAAGTTTCTCATCGCCTGAAGCTACGTGAGGTCTCCACAATACGCCTTCAAATGGGATATATGGTAGCCACTACCGTTATATTTTTCAAATTCCGGAATGTGGAAATTTGAGGGGAGTGTTGCTTCTAGAAAATAGCAGAGGTCCTGGAAGTGGTAGGATTGATGGTTCCCACCTTGCACTTGACAAAGTGTTCTTTCCAGATCGACGATCCTTGCCAAGAGGGTATCTAAAGTTGCTGTTGACGAGATAGGAGCAACTGATATGGGTGCCACATATGCTGTATTGGCCACTCGTGGGCGTTCCTCCGGATCCACCCTATCGCCTCCTTGTGTCAAATTGTAAGGGCCAACATACCTGTGTGTAGTTGCTGAGCGTGATGATGTCATGCATGGATGAGTTTGAATCTGGTGCAAAGGGAATGAATGGATTGTATGTTGTGTTGTGTAAGATGCAGAGTGAGGGAGCAACAGTTGTTGCACCGGTACAGTTCCAGACAATGAGCTCGAGACATACTGCTCTCCAACTAGCCCAAACAACTGGCCACCAGGTGGTGGAGTCACATGTTGTGCATAGTATAGTGAAGGTGCAGGAGGCAAAGATGACGCCCTCATCACTGGAGTAGTGAAAAGCTAAGGTGATGGCATGGGAAAGTGCTGTGGAATGAGCCTGCAACACTAAGGTGATTTGCATCAGAATTCAGAACCTTAGGGGTCAAGGGAAAAGGAGCAGAGCTAGGACTAGGATAGAGAGCCATGCACTGCAACCTCTTTGTGAGAGCCATCAGATGATGTAGTTGCATGGCAGAAGACTCACCGATGAATGGGTCAAAAGGCAAAAGAAGGAGAGGGATGAACGTTATGGCAAAAGTAGCTGCAACCAACTGAATTCCTGGAATGTAAAAGCCCAAGGAAAGAGGTGCATCTAGCACTTTTGAAACCTGTGTGGTGATTACTGCAGTGGATTCGGTGACAGACCCCTGAGTGATGAGTGTTGTGAATGCCCCAAAGTGGGTCCAGAGTCCCCTTGTACCCTAAAACGGAATGCATGGAGAGAAGGAGAATTAGAAGAAGTGAAAGATGGAGGAACCAAACTTAGGATCTCCTCCAGAACAACAACAGGAGGCTCGCTGGTCGGTTGGGCCATGGCTAACTGCGAGTGAAAATGAATGGAACTACGGCAAAGACAAACATACAAACTCTAAGACGAACTATTGTCAAAAGTGACTAATAGCTCAGGAAATGGCAAGAGAAAACAACCACGGGAGGCCACTCGCAACAGAGACACCTGAGCTTCTATCTGAGGACCTCGGAACAAGCTACCTATGATAAATAGGCAAGAGAAACAAGCATCAGAACCTGAACAATGACACAAAGACAAATGCAAGTTATTAAAAAGGCATGCAATGACACACAGTCAAGATGAATGTCCCAAAGTGCACTCTCTCACCATGCATGTCCCACATGGGGTTGACCACAAGGGACACACTCATGGGTTTATGTTTTGACTCTAGTCAGAAAAGTATGGTTCCTATTCCAAATCCTGGCCAAAGCGTAGGCAGTGAACGAGTGGTACATTGGTGGCCTCGACTCCTACAGTAGCAAAGAGTTGTACCCTCTACTAACATCGACACGACCCTAGACAAGGGGGACAAACTAGCAACATGCCCTATGCCAAAGCTATAGAACAGGCTACCAGCATTGTCCTTCGCAAACTATGGGTGGACATAGGAGAGGAGAAGATGCATGCTTTCTAAAATGATCATTCATGCACACATGCTTGGTGTCTTTTACTTGCGTTTTATTAAGCCAGGGGAATTTGTAAGCATTTGTCTCTAGTTATGCCTTATTATTTGTTTGTCTGAGTTTATGTGTTTTATTTTAACCAAGAAGGAAGGCAAACATGTCTCTACTCTCCTAATCACGATAAATACAAAAAGGGGAAGAAAACACACAATCATGGCATCCAAACACTCAACCAACAAGCAAAAGGCATGAGCATGGTAGTGCTCATAGGTAATGAAGAAAAGCAAGCATCAAAAGGCATGAATTAAGTCATGTGCATGTGTGGTGGCATAGCAATCGTGTAAAAAGATACAAAAAGGCTTGTATAGTCAAATAGGTACAAACAAGCAAACAAACACAAAGTGTACAGATCAATGACAAGTAAGCAAGAAAACCAAAACAAAAGCTAGAATCTGATTATCCCCAGCGGAGTCACTAGTTCCTGTTACCATGCCGGTGGGACCCTACACGACTCCTCGGTGCGTGGAAACACACGAGGAATTTCGATAAGATCACGGCGATGATGGTGAATCCGAAGAAGGAGATTAGATGCAGAAACACCAAAGAAAGATAAGAAAAGGATAAGGAAAAGGAGTCGCCACCTAGTCTTTTAATGGAAAGACAAGGAAAACCAAGATGCATATGAATGCAAAAAATTGATGTAAATGAATGCGTGTGTGCTCCGTGCCTAATAGATTCAACACTTAGCCATTGCAGGCCAGAGAAAGGGTAAGGATTCTTGTTACGCATGAAGAAGGTGTTAGGCACCCCCATACGCTCGAGTAATTCGGTCTTTCAAGGTTAACCACTTGCTCATGACTTTATGTGTGAATGCTTGTCGACTCCTAATTCACATGCCTCAGATGAATGCGAAAATGTGACAAGCCATCAAGAAACAAAGAATAAAAGAGAAATGATAAAGAAAATAATCCAAGGGACAATGTAGACATTGAAAATACCGCTTTACTATACGCCCTTTGGCGATGAGAAAAATCGTGAAATTCAGAAATATTCGGAAACCATCACACAAAAAAACGGAAACTTAAGAGGTCCGACAAAATTAAATGAGAGGAAAATAATCCTCATTCAGGTCCGTGTTGGCATTGTCAAGCCTGTTAATGTACGCCTCGAGTGACAAAAACTACTACGAAACAAACTTGTAAGGTCTAATCAAAGGAGTGAAATGTTGTGTAGAAGGTAAATTCGATTTGATGCAGCAAAACGCGATATGTATGAGGATATACATACATGAAAATATGCATGAATGGTGCATGAAATGTATGCATAAGAATACGATATGCATGAGAATATATATAAAAATATGCATGAGATGTATAGATGACATGTATGGATGTGCATGGGATTATGTGCAAAATAAATGCATGAAATGCATGCATGTGAACACATGTAGATGGTGTCAATGCAAGCTTCATTGGCCATCCTCGCCTGTTGCTTCCGTCAAATAAAGTCGCCACTAAGCCTCACTTTGGTGACTCACCTCCAAGATCCGTCGATGGGCTCGCTTCCCAGGTCCTTCATTGGGATTCATTTTACTTGTCTACAAAGCAAATTGGCAGATCTCCCTGTCTCCCTAGCTTAATGCAAGGCTAACCTATGTTGGTTCCATGAATTTACATAAGGCCAAATAATGGAAGATAGGGATGTGGTCATAAAAGAGAAAAGGATGGGCTACTCTCCCCCATTGTCTACGTATACTCTCCTTTCTCTCTCTCTCTCCTCCTCTTCCCCTCTCTCTCTCTCTCGTTCTTTCATTGTGATGCATGGGTTGCATGTTGCTGTGGGGCACTAGGTTAGAAGAGAGGAGACTGGTTTTGTAAGAAGGAAGGAGTTTGGAGGTGGAGGTTATGGAAAATGGTGCCGGCTTGGAGGACTGAGGATTCCCTCCTCCTCTCTCCCTTGTTCTCTACCTCCGTTCCTATAGTGGCACAGGCTGCATGGGTTCAAGGAAGGTCGCAGAGAAAGGATTGGATGTGGAAGGAAGAGCACAGACAGAGATGGGCTCACGGAGAAGGAAGCGGGCTACCTATGTAGATTCTAGTGGAAAACCGTTGGTTTTCCCAGTGTCTCCCCTCTCTTTCTGCTTGTGGTTGCATGGGCTCTCGTGGAGAAGGTCCGGAGGAAAGGTCATTGGTTGTTGTGGAAAGAGGGGGAAGGGCGGCAGTGGTGGTGGCTCACTAGGGAATGGCTGGTGTGAAGAAAGGAAACCAACTGAGTAGGGATAATCAGAGGTTTCTCTCTTCCTTTCTCCCGTGTTCTCTCTCTGTGTGTTGGGGTTATGAGTTCAAGGATGATGAAGGAGAAAGAGATGTTGGTGGAGGCTTCAACGGGGACCAAAGAAATCATGTAGAGGAGGAATAATGCATGCAAGTAAAATAGGAAGAGCTTAGCCCATAACAACCCCTCCAAGACACCACTAACAACCCTAGCAAATCAACTCAATAACAACCTATACTAACAACCCACTAACACAAACCACTAACAAATCTCGACAACCCCATAACAAACCTAACAACCTAACAACCTAACCACCTAATAACAAACTAACAACCTTCTAACTAATTCACTAACATACTCTAACTACTGTATAACAAACCCAAGAATGTTTAAGAAAGTGGGCTTAAATAGGCTTTGGTGGGCTTTCTTAGGTTTTGGTAGGCTTACTTGGGCTTTGATGGGCTTAGGTGGGCTTGCTTGGGTTTAGGGTGCAATTAAACTTTAGGTTATTAGCTTGGTTTGTTGGATTTACATGGGTTTGATTAGGATTAGGGTTTAGGCTAGGTTTAGGGTTTTGGATTGGGGTTTAGGCTAGTTTTTGTGGATGAAATTAGGTTAAGATGTCAAGTTGGCCTTGGGGAAAAGTGATTGAGAGCCCAACAACCAAAAGTCCATTCCATAGAAGCCTACCCATAATCCTACAAAATTGGGGTGTCTACAGATACCCCTCCCTGATCAATCTACATTGCATCCCTTGGGTCTATTTGGATCGATTCTCCCTCTCCAATGCTCCACCAGCCTAAGAGGAAGCTCACCGGCCCTTGTCATGGCCAGAGAATCCATTTCAGGCCAACCGAAAGTGAGCTAGGTGGGTGGAACGATCTAAAGACCTTCATCGTGTTCTATTTGATCCATTGTGTTTTTGACATTGCATTCATGCTTAGCCGATGTTTCTTTGTTTCATATCGTTGTTTTATTGTGCTTAATTTAGTGATGAAGTTTCTGTCACTGAACTACAAAATGATAAACGCGACTTCCAAATGAGTTGATGTAGCGTGATCTCCCAATAGGAGGATGTTGCACTCTCCTCCTACAAGAATAATCAGCACGACAATCTAGGTTCATGCAATTTACAGAGCATGTCTTGATCTTTCTGTTTGATTCTTCTCTAAATTCCATGCCTCTTATTTGACTCCTGTGCTTGTTTTACTACATCATGGCATGGCATCTTGCATTACTACCTAAAGGCGTATATTATCTAGCACATTTTGCCTACATTAGCCACATTTACGAGCATACTTAGCCAAGAAAGACTGATTCCTAGGGCATATGGGGGTGCCTAACATCTTCTCCATGCATAACAAGAGTCACTACCCTTTCTATGGTACGCAATGACTAAAAGTGTTGCATCCATTTGGCATGGGAATCCTACATTAACATTCTTTCACACCGCTTTTGTAACACTCGTAAATTCATTTTGTAATTATTTACATTTTAATGAATTTATTCCTAGATGGGTGTTACTTTTCCGAGGCTCGTTTATGTGTTTTGTGATTTTGGACGTGGGCCTCGTGGACCGGATTCTGTTTGTGTGTTCCTGTGCTTGTCCCCATGTAGTTGGCACTGTGCATTGTAGCACTATGCTTATGGGCCCGTGTTTGTAGAACGATTTTTGTGGCTGATGGCTGGCATGTGTTGGAGCCTGGTGGTTGTGCTATGCACGATGTGGTTGCAGAGTAGCTGGTGATGGGCAGGTGCATGCGTGGTGGTTGGCCATGTGCATGGCTGCTTCTTTCCACACGTATATAGCTATAGTCGGAGGCTTCCCTTTCACCTCACCCTCCCCCGATTCCCTACCTTTCTCCCCTCTCCTTCATCCTTCTCCTCCTCCTTCCTCGGGCACACTCCTCCTCCCCTCCACCTCACACACTTTTCCACTCCCACCCCACATCCTCACCCTTCCCCATCCCTCCCTCTCCTCTCTCCCCATCTCTTCCATTTCTCCCTATTCACCACCCTCATTTTTCCTCCTTCGTTTTGTGCATCAGTGAGAGAGAGAGATGTTGAGGTGGTCATGTGGCTCAACGTCGGTGTGGCTAGAGCACTGGAGGTCGAGGAAGCTCCAGGTGCTCGTGGATTACCGGTGGTGGTTGAGGTTGGCTGAAGATTGGAGTTGGATCATCGGAGAGCTCATTTCAGGTATGCATTCCAATCCATTGAGTAGAAATCATGTAAAATGGTGGAAATGCCTAGGATGCATGTAATCTAGGCTAAATTTAATGTCTTGGAATTTATGGTGATTTATTGTGGCATTTATGGATTTTATGGTGGTTGTTGTGGTTTGGGTCCTTTTCCACCCCTCAGTGGTTGCGAATTTATATGTTACTGTCTAATGAATGGATTTTGGTTTTGTTTGTGTGGATTTGGAGTAGACTCAAGGATCTACTGCATATGTTTTACTTGAAATTTTTGGTGATTGTTTGGTTGGCCCACCCTTGGTTCCCACTTTGGGTGAAATTTGGGTCCCCTGTCTCAAACTATCTGAACTTTAATAGAAAACTGAAGGCACAAGCTGATTACGTATACCACATGCATGGATCCGACAATGGTTCTGGCCCCTAGTCTAGGCCTTGTTTGCATTCAGACAAAATGCCTGGGGTGTGGGCCAGACGTGCAGTCCAGATGCGTAGGTTTGGTAGGGCTTTTTGGTGGTATTTCCTAGTTTTCTAGTATAATGTATTTTGAATGTAGTGGCTTCCCAATTTGGTTTGTTTTACCCAATTGAGATAGGATCATGGGCCATCAATGGTGGTCTTGTGGGACACTTGATGTGTAGTTTTGTTGAGGTTTTGAAAGAGTTTTCCAAATATATAAAATGGTTTTGAAAGAGATGGTTGGCATGTTTTCAAAAATAGTTTTCCTAGTTTTCTATGTGTGGGCCAAAACATCATGGGATCATGTCGTCAGGACTAGGGAATGTTACGAAATTCTTAGGTAGTCAAGCACGTCTCCCTGGTTGAGGTCGAGGGCTGAGATACCTGAGGTTGAGGGTTGTCGGGTCTTGGAGGTATGAGACTCCCTGACTGTCGTCTAGAGGCTAAGGTTGTGTCCACGAGATGAGGTGTCTTGTGGCATGACAGGCAGGTATAATACTCCTTCTCTCGCTGTGAGCACTAAGGTTTAGGTGTTGTCGAGTGTCGAGGTATGACACTCCCTCCTTAGCACCATGTGGAGGACACCATGAGGAGGCGTACCCTATGGTGGCCAGTGTGGGTGGGACACATGCCTCGTAACTGGTAGCGTCCTGAGAGATAAGACTGCCTTCCCAAAGGGGTTGGCTTTATGAGGGTTCTCTAGGTGGGAGAATCGCTGGACGATGTGGCTCCTGCACAAGGTGACACGTAGTGGTAGTGTACTACACCCCAGTGACTGCTTGAGGCCAGAGTTGGTTGCCTAGTGCTGGGCTTCCTGACTCACTGTGTGCTGTTTTGGCTATTGAGGGCTTTATTTGTGGTTTTGGGCTAGTAGAGCCCTGTCTACTATTTTGGCCAGTGTGGGCCGCATTTGCTGTGGTTTCGGCCTTGTGGGCTTGGTTTGTGGGATTTTAGAGAAAATGATTGTGAAATAAATTTGAAGGAAAATTAATTATAGTTTTGTTTTCCATCATTTTTGTGGAGTGTGTGCTGGGAGACTTTTGTCACTCACGCTTTCCTCGTGGTTTTGGTTTACTGGTGTAGGCATGCAGATGAGTTTTAGCATAGTATACATAGTCAGGAGTCTCGTAGCCACACACACAGGTTCCTAGTAGATGATATTTCTATTTAACTTTTAATTTTTTGTAATTTAAATTATTTTAAATTATTATGAGAATTGGGGGCATTACAGCTTTATCATGTTTACTTTTGTTTTTGTTTTCCTTGTCTACCAATTTTAATAGACTAGGTGGGGACTCCTTGTTATTTCCTTTTCCTTTGATTTTGCTTTATTTTGAGCATCTTCGAGTCGAGTTTCCCTCCTTGGACTTACCTCTTCACCGTGACATTATAGGTTCATGGGTTCGATCTTTCATACCCGACACAATGAGTCAGCTCCGCCAGCGTGGTCACAGTTCTAGTTAGGCAAGATTCGGTGCAAGCATGTAGGATAGGAGACTTTGTTGTCTATGTGGCTAAGTAAGCCTAGTCGCTAGGAGTAGTCTACGTTTGCAATGAGCATTGGTCTATTGGATATGACATGGCTATGGGAAGGTAGGGAGTTCATGGAGGAACTGCTCGATTCTCCCAAGATGGTTGGAGACACATCATGTTAGTTGATCAAAGGATGTGTTTTCTCAGTCGCTACTCCTAGCGCTAGACTATCTTGTGACGTCATAGTGGAGGAGGAGGTGCAGTAGGTGATTGTCTCCAGTGTAATCCTCCATGGTTGTTGCTTGTTATCTTTTGTTTTTTGGCTAGAGTTTGGTGTATGTGAGAAGGATGCTCTGAGTTTCATCCTCTTGTTGTTGCAACTAAGTGAAACATGTGGCTTCTCAAAATTGTGGTTTGCTTCAGATGCTCTGAATAAGGATAGAGTATTTTGGGAGGTGTTGTGCATTGATGTTGCGTGTTATTGTTGTACATTGGTAGTGCAAGTTAATGTTGTTTGTGTACGGCTTAGTCTATTGAGTGGCACGGCTCAGTATTTGCTTTCTTTTGGTTGTTTTGATTGGTTTTTGCTTCAATGGTTGGTTGGATGGCTTAATGCTATTCGATTGGTGGAGATTTTCTCCCTTTTGTTCTTCTAGGGTCTTTCGCAGTAGAGACTGGGATGAAGTCCAAGAGGTTGGCTTTCCATCTCTTTGTGATAGGGTTGTTGGATGACTAGTGTGGTGTAACTCAGGCAATTTTTGAGGTCCAATGTTCCTATGTCTTGTTGAACTAGTTTTGGGGATTCAATAGAGGTATCTATAAGATAGAGACACCTTGGACGGAATTGGTCGGGAAGGATGTCAGTTTGTGTGAAGTTAGGATTTTGGAAAGAGAATCCATGAGTTGATGGCTCGATTGATGTTGGCTTTTATGTTGGCCTTGCCATCTTGAAGTGATGATTACATTTGTGTGCAGCAATGGATTGTCAATTTGGGTTGGGTCGTGATCTTTTGCTGCATAGCAGTGTTGTGGGCTATGCTTGTTGCTTGTTAAAGAATAACAATGTCAACATGCTGGCAAGGGACCCTTAATGCCAAAATGAACATATGAAGACCGATAAGGCCACGATGAAATGGCTAATCCAAGGGAGGATGTTCCACTCAAAGGAAGGGAAAACATCACATAAAGATGGACAAGGAAAAAAAAGAGTTGCCACCTAGTCTATTAAAATCGAAAGATGAGGAAAACCAGAAAAAAAAACCGAAGGATAAAACATGTTGAGATATAACTAAGAATCCAAGGAATCCATGTTGATGGATGCAACACACGAGTCACTGTGAGCCAAAGAAAGGGTGAGGACTCATATTATGCATGGGGAAGGTGTTAGGCGTTTCATTGCTATTTATGTTTGCCATTTAAGCATGATGATGTAAAGATAAAATCATGCAGGGGAAATAAGGCAAGGCCAAGAAAACACACTAATCGGAGTAATAGAAGGGACAGAACTAAAAAGCATGATTAAGGAACAAAATTCGGGAAAAAAAACAAGAGGCAAGGGACATAGTCTGGATGGGCAAAAATCCCTGGAAAATCCACACGACTATGCCACGCAAGCATGCCACGAACTAGGTTTGGCACCAAACATCGGACTTTTCATTGTCCTAAAAGAGCGTTATAAAATCCAAATCTCGCAATTGAACAGATGGACATGCAGAGCAAAGAGATAGGAATCCAAGCATAAGAATCAATCAACAAAGCCAAGTGTAATGGATCAAGTAAAGAGGGTGCTCAGCCTGCCTGTGCTTTAAACCAAGCCACCTGCGCGACCTATATGTGGCATCAGCCTACAGTCCAAAAGTTGCTCTTGACGGCAGACCTTCATTGTCTTCCCCTAGAAACCAAAACATAAGAATGCATAATGTAAACATCCAAAACAATAGAACATTCACTCATGAGCACGGAATGGCAAACAAAACACATCAAAATCGAATGAGCCTTCCCCATCCCTTTGAGTCTTGTTTGTCGAAAGAGACTGCTAGCACTCTGGGGCAGTTCAGAGACCAAGAAGAAGGTATGAAGATGGTTTAGGAGGTCGTAAAACGAGATGAGGATGCATGCATACTCCCCCTCCATCCACATGGATTTTGCCAACCTTGCCTACATCTGTCCAGCGACTGATGGTGGTGTGGAGCTTGTGTGAGGCTTCAAGAGGCTAAGGTGAACGTAGAGGTAGGAGGATAGTGCCTTAAGACTGTAGATATTCCTTTTCTGCATTTCCCAGAATCATCTAGGATAGAAGCTTTTGAGGCACCTCAGATCACGAGGCTAGGAATCTTCTACTCTATCTTCCAGATATTTCATGTTTCCTTTAAAAACACTCTTGATTTCACCTGTTCAAGGTTGTTAGTTGTGGCAGAGCTAACCCACTCAAGCTGGTGGCAAGCTTAAGTCCCTTGAATGTTTTGGTGTGATTCGCTAGCTATGGCAGAGCAATGCTCTCATCTTACTCAAATTGGTGGTAGATTTGAGTACTTTGAGCTTAAAGAAGATGTTTTTATGATTTCGTGTGATTTCTGAGTATCTTTCGGACTTTTAAGGAAATGCAAAAGACCATGATGGCTTCTACGAGACAGGCGACAATTATAGTCTCCACATGCATAGGCGACACATCTCGTCGCCTATCACATAGGCGACGAGTATTCTAACACCAACATAGGAGGCACCTGACATCCTGGACTTCTCTCTCTAAATAATTTGTCATCCTGGGCTTTAATATAATATATGGGATATTTCTAAGTATTATCATGATTTTTCCCATGATTATTCTAATTTCTAGGATTTTCTAATTACCAATATATTTATGGAATATCGTATAAATATTTATCAATGCTAGATAATTCTAGAAATTTCTAGAATAATGGATGACATTGATTTTAATATCATATATTTTTATCATGTTCAAAAACAATATATGATATTAATTATTACTTTTTAAATGCTAGAATTATCTATAATTTAAAAAGATAATTCCAACATGTGCTTAATTTCCAAATATTTATTAAATTACGATATTGGAATTTATTATAGATATATCTAACGTATTTCTATTAATTATTGGGGATTTTATTTTGATCTTTGAATTTAAATTGAATTTAGATTTAAAATTTGATTTTGAAGTCAAATGTTTTCTAGAATATTCTAGAGATTTCGAGAGTGTGAAAATATCAGGATGAATCGTTTACAATTGTTGGATATTTATTGAGTAGATTTTGGTTTTTTATTTTAAACATGATGATATTTATGATTTGGTACCAATGGTACTGATTACTAACTCCCAAGAGAGATTTTTGTCGATTTTTTTGCAACGGGAAATAGAACCTTCTGGTCTGTCGTCTGTCTCTCTAACGGCATATCTAGATATGTTACTGGTTCCACCGGTAACGAGTTTTAAATATCCCCATTTTCGAATTTTCAAATTGATTTGGTTTCTAGAAGCTTCGATAATCCATTCTTCAACGAGATTTGACGTCCTCGTACCCACAAATAGACCCCTAGACCCATGGGTCCGGGGGGCCTTCTGAAATTAGGGGAGAGGTTGCCAGAGAGAGAGAAATCCTTGGCGAAGTCCAACCAAAATCACGTGAGAATCCTAGATCCTGGAGATCATGTCCCCTTTCTAGCCAAAACACACCTCTAGAGCTCCATCTAGGCCTCCATTTCCTCATCCACTCCACAGCGTACTAGGGTGAAAGGAGTATCTTCCAACTCTTACTTTTTTCCCCTATTATTACATAAATCCATTGCATGACATAGATTAGCCCATGGCATATGCATATAGGGAACCACTCCTTTGTTAGTGTTAGATTCGTTCATTCGTCATGTTTATTTCCTATTTCTTATTTTGCTCGCTACACGTAGTCTAATCCAAAGTCTTATTTTCTTTTCATTTTGAAGGGAATGATCTTACATAGCACGAGGAGGCCGTTGGACGACATTCGGTCGTCGATCCAATAAATCGAGAACCCACATCCATCACATCCACCGCAATAATTCCCATAAGGAGTCTTGTCAATTGACAAAAGCAAAGGACAAGTGGCAATCATATCAAAAGGTGTTGACGTGAGTGGACACGACGACATTTACATCAACCACCACCAAATCTACATCCACAGATCTTTGACGATCATGGTGGGAGCGGTTTAAGCCAACCCCCATGCTACCTAAGCGTTCTTCCTTTCCCTTTTGTTATTTTTCATTTACTTTTAGATTTAGGTGTTGTTTTCGATCTGGGGGTCATGCGCATAGGGTTTTGTGACACTCCAGACCTTTAATTTGGGTATTTTTTAGTGATTAGGGGTTTTGATATTCAGCTGCCGATATCCACGATGCCATTACACGGCACCAAAGCAAGAGTGACTTGCTCAAGTGCCTGTGTAGTAGGCAACTGGTAGTCCAGAGTGTTTTCTTGTAGGCTTTTGGTTTTTTCTGGTCTGTATTGTTTTTTCTTAGCTTGTAGTAGCAATATGCATGCATAAAAACGATAAAAATTCTTATCCACCTATTTTTTAGTTTTTTATCAATTTTTAGGTCCATTATCTATCCACCAATAGGGTGGAAACTATCGGTTTGATAGCAATGTTAAAGTTCTTTAGGATTTCCTATCAAGTTTGATCAACCAAGTAGAGTGAACCAAGCTAGTGGCAGTCACTCACCCATGCTTTGTCTTAGTTGTGATTATTAGATTAGGAAACCTCAAGTGTCCTAGGTGGTTATTTCAGACTCCATCTCTCTCCCTGAGTCTACAATAAGTCCTACTAGAGACTTGATATCTTGCTATTTTCTATTTATTTATTGCTTTGTGGTTTGCTAGGACTGACCCTTAAGGACAGAAACCTAGGTTGTGGGCCCCTCTTTAGAAAGACAAACCCATAGTTTAGGCCCTCTTAGTGGACCCTAACAGAGGTATAAGTGTGGTACCTATGGATGCAGAATTGGGGGTGATGTTGGTGTTGATGATGTTGTATCCACTCAAGTCAACACAATTTTGTTGTGATCACTACTTGTCCTTTGCTTTCACCGATTGACAAGACACCTTGCAAGAGTTATTTTGGTGGATGTGATGGATGTGGGTTTCCAGTTCACTAGATCGACAGTCGGATGTCATCCAATAGCCTCCTCATGCTATGTAAGATCCTTTCCGTCAAAACAAATAAGAAAAACAAGAGAAAAATGGATTAGATTAGGTGTAGTAAACAAATAACAAAAGAATAACTTAAATATGCAACTAAATACTAACTGAGGGGTGGTTCCCCACATGCATATGCCATGGCTATACTTTGTCATGCAATTAATTTTATGTAATAAAAACTGAAATAATTGGAAAACAATACTCCCTTCACCCTCGTATGTTGTGGAGTGGATGAAGGAAGTGGAGGCTACAGATGGATCTCCAGAGGTGCGTTATGGCTCAGATTGAAAGGATATCTATGGATCTAAGATGATTTCAGCAAAACTTTGCTTGATTTCTCTCTCTCTGGACAACCTCTCTCTAATTTCAGAAAGCCTCCTTGAATTCGAGGTCGAGGGGTCTATTTATAGGCACAAGGATGTCAAATCTCGTCAAAAACAAGTCAAGAAAATATCTAGATATTGAATCTACTCGAAAATTCGAAAAATGGGATATTTTGGACTCGTCGACAGTGGGACCGGAAACATATCTAGACATGTCGCCGTAGGTGTCGACGACAGCCTAGAAAGTTCTATTTTTCGATGCAGAAAAATAGCAAAAAATCGTCGTTTATAAACTAGTCGCCTCTCCTCGTGGGAACGAGCTCTAAATATCTCCACGTTCAAAATAGAAAACCAAAACCAAGGCAAAATGCCCTGTTTCAATGCTGAAGGGTAGAGAAGTCTCTATTACTACCTAATTCCTTGATTTTCTACTAATGACAGCCAGGATTGAGGCTAGCCTCGTTCCTCTCATCTCCAAGGACCATTGGGCCCTTAATCCGACAATGAATTCACCATTTGAAGCCCTTGGAAGACATCAACACCGTCCGTTGGAGACCGTTAAGCATCCATGGCGTCATTTCACCTCTAGTGCCTATTTAAAACTCTTGGCACTGCTTTGAAGAGAGAATCTTCATCATTACAACCAGCTCCCAAGCATCCCAGCTCCAGATTTCCTTCGACGATCCAGCTTCTGCATTGCTGCCTCCAACGACAAGCTTAGCAACTGTCGACAACACTTGAGCTTGGAGAGGCCCCTCAATGACACCCAGCGCATCATAGGTAAGCCTCTTTCTCTTCTCTGTCGTCATTTTGCCATAGTTCCAGTGCATGGGTAGCCATGAGTCAACTCTTGATGCTCTCTTCTTTCTCCTTCCTCTTTGATCTGGAGGTGCAGTTTAGGGAGGAGAATTAGTAGTTTCTCTGTAACCAACATGCACGTCTTTTCCCCCGACTTGCCTCCTCTACCTTCCTGGGTTCCAAATAGTGCTCGACGCCCTCAGACGAGGACGATCGATGCCAACGTTGATGGAAGAGGTGGACAAAGGAATCCATCTGGTCTTCTATGGGAAAGCCAATGACCTCACCTTACTCCTTCACTTCGGCTCCTCCAGCACTTGATTCTCTGCCTCCGCTGCTCCTTGATCCTCAGCAAGGATCGATGACGTAGCTTTGTGAATGCCAGAGGTCTCGCTGATGAGCTTAGAGAGGAGGACAACAGGAGCCTCCGCTTGGTAGCAGGATCATCAGTGAGCCTCTTCATCGCTCGAGCATGCTTCCTATGCGTCGAAACAGCTCACCCTAGCCATGCCGAAGTCCGTTGAAGTCAGCCTGTGTTTCCTCTGATGAGGCTGACGGGGAGAGAAGCTTGTGGTGCCACTCTCCAGTCTAGATGACCAGGAGCCTTCCACACGCCATCCTTCAGCACCTCCGAACGACATTCAAGCTACGCATGCCAGAAGAGTCGCGATTCGATTGGAGCTCAGCCACTGAATAAATGGTGGGTCATGTGGTTCTCAACAATAGTGGAAGCTGGCGATCAGTTCAAGCGAGAATTGTTGGTGGTTACATGCATCGGTTCCAGCTAACGGAATTAGTTGGCGAAAATCATTGGCGTGAGGCCCAGAGATCTAGGCAGTTATAACTGATTGTTGGTTTCTTGATTTGACTAATCTTTGGTTTTCCTTAGGATTCCTTGGAAATCCCCATTCAATCTTGGGGCAAATGATCTCTCAGTATGATTTGCCAAAAAATGCCCTTTCTTTGTAATGTTTTCATTTCTCCCATGTATTTCTGCTTTTCATGATATTATGATTTGATTTAGGCTTTCATCGCTTGAGGGCGTCCATTAATAGGCTTGACAATGCTGACATGGACCCGAATGAGGATTATTTTCTCTTATTTGATTTACTCGGATTTTTCTAGTTTCTATTGTTTTACGTGATGCTTTCCGAACATTTCCAATTTTTACAAGGTTTTTGTCATCACCCAAGGGCATACAGTAAAGAGGCATTGTTCAATGCCTACATTGTCTCTTAGATTATTTTTCTTATCATTTCTCCTTTATTCACTGTATCTTGGAGATTTGCCATGTTTTCGCATTATCTTAGACATGTGCATTAGGAGTAGAAAGACAAACACATACTAGATCATGAGCACGCAGTTAACCTTGAAAGACCGAATTGTTCGGGCATATGGGGGTGCCTCATACCTTCCACATGCGTAACAAGAATCCTTATCCTTTCTCTGACCCACAGTAATTTTTATATTAAATCTATTAGGCACAGAGCACACATGTGTCTTTGCATTGATTTCTTTGGGTTTTCTTTAAGTTTGGTTTTCCTCGTCTTTCCATTAAAAGACTAGATGGCGACTCCTTCTCCTTTTCTTATCCTTCTTTGGTGATTCTGAGTAGAGTCTTCTTCTTCGGATTCACCACCTTTGCCGTGATAATATCAGGATTCTTCGTGTGTTCCCACGCACCGGGGAATCGTGTAGGGTTCTCACCAGCATAGTCACACCAGCTATCGAGGTTGAATCTGTAGAGGGCTAATCATGCAATCTGGTGGCAATTCTAAACATAGTTGAGGATCAAAGAGGCATTATGTGAGTCTTGGCCAGCAGGACAAGTATAAACACCTTCTATAGAAGGATAGGGGTATTAATGTAATTTTCACTATGCCACTGCATTTTGGCCACTTCTGGATGTGAACACAACTTTGCGATGTAAAAGGAACATTCTTGACTTTCACAGAGAAGATTTGAACTCCAAAGAATTTACTTCGGTGAAGGTTAGGGGCTAATTTATAATTTTGAAAACTACAGGAGCCTTTCTATAAATTTCCTAGAAGCTAATTCTCGGAACCAAAGTAAATATAGGGGCCTTAGGGGCCTTTCCGTAAGATTGCCAACTTCAAGGCATGAGTGGGATCCCTGGGATATGAGCACTTAAGTGCACTACCCAGGGTGGATCTATAATCCCTAGAGTTGTTCTTGGCTGCACTACTGTCATGTGGGCATTTTCTGATTTCCAGATGAGTCCAAGGATCTATTTGCAATTTTGGAAAATGGTAAGATTTTGAAAAAATTGTTTATCCGAGATGATTCTAGCGATGATTTCCAATGCAGAGAACTTGCGGAGGGTCCTGAATGAAGGAAAAGAGACGTCGATACTGAGTATTCTAGCGATGCGCGAGTGGGGCTCCGACGATGGTCAAGCAAGAGAAACACTGTAAGTCTTTTCGATGATCATTTTAGTTGTGTCTTCTCCTCTATTTATAGGGCACTCTTGACCATCCCTCCGCCCTCCTCCAACGGCTCCCCTTTCAGTCATTTGGTTTCCGGCCATAAAGGCCTGGTAACCGTCGTATTCAACACGGCCATGGATGGGTGAAACGGTCGTCCGTTTCACCCTTCATTTGAAATGGTCTTCAATGACCATTACTGACCATTACTAATATCTCCCACTTGGACATGAAGACCATGCACAAATTCCATGCACAGAGATGTTTTATTTCCACTTCTACTATCCGTGAAGTGTACATTTTAAATTTTAATTTTCCACTCCCACTATTCATGAGAATGTTCTTCTTTTCCATCATCTATGGAAATGCTCCTTAATCCCATTAAGTTCACAAACTTAATGAATCTTCCCGCAGGAATTCCTTTTCTCAAAGGATCAGCAATCATATCTTCCGTAGGAATATAACTCAATTTTATTTCTCCTTCCTTCACTATATCACGAATATAGTGATAGTGTAAGTTAATATGCTGTCCTCTTGAATTATTTGCACCACTATGT